>JBAMJV010003177.1:0-53867 GCA_037951105.1 Echinarachnius parma
GTTTGGGAAATTCTTGCATTCTTGGAGTGGGGAGTATGGAAGTCTTTTTCAATTTTCAATTCAATTCAATTCAATTCAATTTATTCTTGCTTCCAACAAAACATTACAAATGAATAATGATAATTTGCACAAAATAGGGATATACATATTGGAAACAATATTTCTTAATATCCACTGTCTCTAACTCTATTCTTCTCTTTTGTTCTCTTTCTCAGTTTATTTTTCAATATATGTTTTTTTTCTAAAGACCTCCATCTCCATGTATCAACTGTTTCCCTTTTCTACACTCCCATCTTACTATTTTCATTATTATTCGAAATTAGCAAACAGAAACTGACCAGAAATATATGATATAAATGAAAATGAGCATAGAAAATAGGGTTTCTCCAGGATTAAAATCTGAGACTTCCTGATTGCATTTTACCTCAGTCTGTAGAGCACCAGTCTAGCAATTAGGAGGTCTCTGGTTCCAATCCTGGAGAGTCATAATTATCTTTGTTCATTTTCATTTATATTTTCATTATTCTCTGTTTTCCTTTTCTCTCTCACTCCCTGTCTTTCTGTTTCTTTTGTTCTTTCTTTCCTGTTGATATCCCACCTACTTTCCGGCCAGATAGGAGACTAACTCTGAATATGTTAAAGGGATAGTACAGTTTGGGTTAAAGGGACTTAGTAACATTGTCCAAATCCTCAAAATAAAATTTTAATTCTAGCGGTTCCCTTATACCTTATTGTATTCGTATTAACAATAAAATCATGGGACAGGTTTCGGTTTTTCAAATTTCCCTTTCGTTACAAAGATATGTATGATTGAAGTATTCAGATAAGAAAAACTCCGGGCGAGTTTTTCTTCCGTGTACAAAGTGAGTGCAGTGAGTTACTGAATATCACTTTGCATTTTCGCTCATTACTTGGCCATACAATGTCCATTTGACTAGAAATTTTCACACAATACCCTGTGGACATATAAGATAACAACAATATACATTGCATCAACCATTCATCACTTTTTGCACATGTCAACAAAGTTACTAGATCCCTTTAAACAGAATTTTAGTAACTAAAACTTGTAAATTATCATTAAAAACTAACAGCTATAATTCAATGATGCTTGAATAGTCGTCCCCAACATTTATCTGATCAAATATATTCATGGATATTTCAGCCATTTCTGAACCGACTTTGATCAAACAAAGTAGATTCTGTCTTTAAAATTGTCTGCTCTTTCAAAATGCACTCTTAGTTTTCATTACTTCCAGTGTTGTAGTCGAGTCACCATGGTCCGAGTCCGAGTCCGAGTCACCGTGGTCCGAGTCCGAGTCCGAGTCCGAGTCACCATGGTCCGAGTCCGAGTCCGAGTCCGAGTCACCGTGGTCCGAGTCCGAGTCCGAGTCCGAGTCACCAAATTAAAATAATGTCATATTTTAATTTTTTGTTTATTTTAAACCTTTTAAAATCATACAATCAATCAAACACAATCACCCAATCAACAATTGATTCAAATCAACAATTACGACATCAATTACTCTTGCGTTTTCGCTCTTTTTTTATTATAGAAATAGCGCCCTCATTGTTGAGTAGGGCGCCCTCTCTAGGCCATGCAATACAAATTTCAAAAACATCTGCACCTGACCACAGCATTTTATCATATAATGGGTAACAAAACATAATACATTTTTACATACATTGTAGCATGTGGAAAAAAAAGTTTGTCTTTATATGTTTTATGGCATATTTATCACAAAAAATGTGCATCACTGTCATGTACGAAATATTGCAAAAATATGATGGTGCAACATATTTATTCTGCCTTGGACTGTCTAGGGTTAGTTTTATACAATTTTCTGTACGATATATCATGTATTGTTTATATAATTAAGAACGTATATTATAATCATGCATTTTCAAATTAGTTTCATGTAAAGCGCCCTCATTGTGATCGAAGGGCGCCCTCATTCCGACACAAGCAACCATATTTTCCGCCTAAATTCTGCATTATTCAAAGTGAACACCATTATTTTTATTGTAGGAAATGTTAATCTTTTTAGTAAAAATTCATAATTATTATAATTATACTTCATAACCGTCAACTGATGCTCCAGAAGACCAGAATAATGTATAATTCTACCAGCGATTCAGTCTACGTCCACAGTATATAATTATATGATTTTTATTTCAATGACTTCGCCGGCTTCAATTATGTGAAAATTCTCCAGCAACTTCCAAACTGCTCCCAAGAGTAGACGCTTATGTTTGCATTTAATTTATTTTGGGTTATCTAAATTTAAAAGTTCTTTCATTCATTGTAATTTTCAAGCGATAAAAACAGGACAACCACATGCAATAATTGCTATGGTACGAAAGGCAAAGACACCGGCATTCCATTTGTCACCAAAAAAATATCTTCCACGACCACGGCTTCGAACTCAAACTCGAAGTTTGAGTGGGAATAACAAAATAATTGTGAATGATCAGAGTAGTCTGCAGACAGAAAAATATTTATCAGTAATCACACTCCCAGTCAATTATTTGTTATTTTTTTATTGCAGCTCTTATGGAATTTACTGAGAAAAGCACAAAATGATAACAATCATTTTGGTGTTACTTCAAGCTCCGATCTACACTCACCGGGAATCCCCTGCATCAAGCGCCTGGCCAGTCGGCCTGGCGTCATCTTAGCTTAATGCGTAGCTAGCTGTATAACTATAAGAATCTCCCGAAAATATCATACAATATCATTCAATTTTATTTCTTTGTCCGTGTATGATTGGTGTTCACGTTCGTTATCAATATAATAATAATCAGTTACCAACAAAATCTCGATAAATGCCGATTCTGGGTTGATAAATTACTCCTCGCCCTCCGTTGAAACGATCGTTTTTGGTTCAGAGAACTTCCAAAATCACAAATCTTCAAATCACACGAAAATCATACTGAAAATACTGCATGACGATAGCAACACTGTGACACATGTGACTTAGCGCATCGCACGTAGCGCACACTGCATACACGTTCTCATCACTCACACACACTTGAGGAAAAGCGACGCGTTAGGGTTACGGAAAAAATAAACGCTTCCGGGCCGATTCACGCGACTCAGAAAACAAATAGAAACAAAACAAAAAAGGGTGAAAAGAATCAATCATTTTGATTGGACAAAAAAAAAGTCTCATGACCTGACTCAGTAAGCACGCAAGAGATTGAATCAGCCCTTGACTATACTGGGAGGGTTAATTATCAATCGTAGGATTTACATTTTCTATGAAATATTATTGGAAAATACTTCAAAATAGTGAATAGATGTTGAATCTTAAATTCACCAGATTCTATGAAATCTTCCGGCCTCGAACCGGCCTCGACCCGAGTCATCGAGGCCGCATGCTACGAGGCCGAGGACGAGTCCGAGTCACGGCATTACGAGGCCAAGGCCGAGGCCGAGGACTGAAAAATCGGCCTCGAGGCCGGCCTCGAGTCCTCCAAGACTGATTACTTCACACAAAAGTTATTTCCTGAAGCGCCCTCTAAACCAAAACTGAACTATATCTTTAACTCTTTTACAGTGGCATTGGTACTCTTGCATATAATGTGAAATAAATGAATACACATGTATACACTGTTTTTGCATGTAAAAACACAGACAATAATCCAATATGAAAGCTAACATCTTGACTGAAATCATTAAATGTGTATGTTGTACCCTGAAAAATAGATCAAAAGCTCATAATATATGAGGGTATTGGATAATACAATATAGTTCATGGCCGCCATCGGTGATTACAGGCATATATCTCTATAATTTTATTATCACAAAGAGAGAAACAAAAATCTACCTTTTCTACCATATCATGTTCATGAAATATCCTTTAATTATTTATATTATGTAGTTGATTTTTTTTTTTTCTGGGATATCTTGAACAAATTTATACCAAGACCATAATTATTTTAACCTGTTTAAGCCTGTAGCTCTTTGATATTGGCAAATGTATAACATATGCATTCTTGATAGACCCTTAGAAACCCTATTACATTAGTGATGTCGGTACTGAATGAGTTAACAGTTAAATGCAGGAAGCTTGCCAGACAACTGTATTGATCCTGCCTACGCTAGCTAGCGGATTCAAAGAAAGCCAGAGAAGAGTTTAAAGAAAATAAAGAGACATAATATTTAAAGAGGTTTTGAAGGAAATAAAGCAACAGAATATTGAAAGAAAATAAAGCCACAGAAGATTTAAAAGAAAATAAAGCCATGGAAAATAAAGCCACTGACATTTTTAGAAAAGAAATAAAGCCATAGAAGATTTTAGGAAAATAAAACCACGGAACATTTAAAGGGATCTAGTCACTTTGTTGACATGTGCAAAAATTGACCAAGGTTTGATAAAAATGTGTATTTCTGTGATTCCATCTGACCACTGAGTGATGTTTGAAAATTCCATGGTAAATGAATGTCATATGACCGAGTGTTGAGCAAAATGCAAACTGATATATTTGCTAACTTATTGCACTAACATTGTACACAGTTGAAAGTCTCCCAGGGAGACTTTCAGAAAGTGGGATGTAGTAAGTAACATTGTCTGAATTGAAGTTTATGTAGTATAAACTTTGTGTGAATCAACCAAACTCACTTGCATCTCTATACTGGTTCTTTCATGCATAGTTGTTTTTCTCTTACTAATAGAAGTATGAAACTAGCTTTGATTTTTTTTTTCTTCAAATTTTCTCTTTGTTATTGAGATATTTATGATTGAATATGAACAAAATCCTGGGGATCATAAACTGTGTACAAACTTGTGGCAATGAGTTAGCTAATAGCATCTTATATTTTGGCTCATCTGCAATGGTACAGTATTTCATTGATTCAGTATTGAATTTTCATACATCGATCACTTCGTGGACATCAAGATCAAAGATACATTTTATGTCAATATAATTATTAAATAGAATAAATACTAGACAGGCGCGCCGGAAGCAGTTTTGGATTGGGGGGGCAAAACCCCAAGGGGGCTCACGATTTATGTGTTTAGGGGCTCATGCCCAGGGGCCTGGGAACGATTTTTTCACCGGGGGTGCTGAGATATATATACGTATATATATATTTTTTTTTATTTTGAACCCCCGTAAGTGATTTTTGTTCACTTTTTTCACTGATAGCCGCGAAGCGGCGAATTCTTTTGCTAATTTGAACCCCCTTAAGTGATTTTTGTTCACTTTTTTGAGTGATAGCCGCGAAGCGGCAGGGATTTTTTTTGTTGCTATTTTGAACCCCCGTAAGTGATTTTTGTTCACTTTTTTCAGTGATGGCCGCGAAGCGGCGATTTTTCTTTTGCTATTTTGAACCCCCGTATGTGATTTTTGTTCACTTTTTTCACTAATACATTTTCACTTGGCAGCCCAAGGGGGGGGGGATTTAAACCCCCTAACCCCCCCCCCCCCTTCCCCCGTAGATCCGCCACTGATTATGTCAAGGTGCATTTTCCCGTCTGGTGCTGATATGTTCGTCTGAGTGATTGATCTTTGTGAAGATTAAATAGTTTACAGAAGTTGTAGCAAGCTGACCTTCCTGCCCAAAAACCATAAATTGCATCTATCCAAATTATCCCAAAATAAAAAAAATTGTTTTTAAAAAAGCGTCATTTGTGGCTGTCGGCTGTGTGACAATTTCGTAAACAAAGCATAATGATATACATTATAACATACAAAACAGTTTGCAGGGGGTGCTGCGCACCCCCTGAAAAATGTCCGGGGGTGCTGCAGCACCCCAGCACCCCCAGCACCCCCGCTTCCCAGGCGCATGCTCATGCCCAGAGGTGAGAGTGAGACCATGCGAGGATGAAGCGACCAAGCCCGAGGGAGCGAAGTGACTGAGCGGAGTCCCCCCTCCCACAGTAGGGAGCTTTTGCATTTTTTGACTTGAAATTGTGCAATCTGGTGCATAAAAACATGATCCAACAACATAGCTTACAACCAAAAATGAGTCCCGAGGGAGCGGAGCGACCGAGGGCTGGGGCAGAGCCAGAGGGGAGGGTTTGGGAGGGGGTATCCCCCTCCCACGGGGAAGATTTTGCATTTATATACTTGAAATGGTGCAATTTGGTGCACGTCACACAAACAGCCAGAGCAATAACAGCCTACACAGGAACTACGTGGACCGGTACAGAAAAATCCACCCCAGACGTACCATATGCAAGTTACACAACAAACTGAGAACGTTTTTGCTGCGCGCGAAGCGCGCAGCAAAAACGTTAAATGGATGTATAACTTAGTTTTTAAATGTTAGAATTAACAAGTATTGGCTGACACATTCAATTTTTTTCTTTTCCTTTTTCTTTCTTTCTTTCTTTCTTTTCTTTTTTTTCTTTTTTTTGAGGGGGGGGGGCTTTTTGGGGGGGCAAAAACGCGTTTTGCCCCCCCACTTTTTGGATTGGGGGGGGCGGCCGCCCCCCCTGCCCCCCCACTTCCGGCGCCTATGTGCATCCGTTGAGCAGATTCGCCGCAGCTAGCAGTTGCGTTACAATCATTGCAGCCACACCCATGACACCAGACCTTGACTGAAGACTATCTCTTGATATGCTCCCTCTGAAGTCTGAACGATGCAGTTCCTGGTTTTGCCTTGGCCATGATGAACCATTATGCTCAAGCTGTAATTCATGTTCACCGTATCAAAACAAACAGCTCTAAAGTCAATTTACTTCAATAAATTGATCATCTGAATGTCACGAATCGATAGTGCAAGAGAACACAAAGAACTGACTTATGCAATGAAGTAACGAAGTAAAATAAGAAACATTGATTAATTAATCTGCTACAGGGATCGTGTATATAGCTATAGGCCCGTGTAACAATGCATTTGGTATAAATCACATCGATTAGCATACCTTATTTTCCACATCACCGATTGTGCCCTCCTTCCGACGGCAATGGTATGAAACATTACAACATAAGTAGATAGGTAGGTCAGAGAGATAAACCTTGAACCGGCACCTTGAACCTTGGAGCCTTTACTTTCATTATTGATTTTTTGCTCAGATATTAGTATATCCCCTAATGTAGTACAAATAAATGTTGTGAAATTTTTTGCTATAATCTTGGAAACAGTTTTTAATTTGGTCTACATACATTACTGATGAGAAAAAGTGATGTTTCCATTTTTTATTTTTGGTCCCAGGGTGCATTTTGGCGATTTTAAAGATAATTAGCTAATTTGCATATTTGTGAAATAAGGTCAGGGGTAATTTTTTATCTAGGAATAGTGCAATATTGATAAAAACTGGTATTCTATGGTATTTTGGGGCAAGGATTCCATTTCCGGTGCTCGTTTGTAAGTGCTGTATGGGAAACGCTCTGAAATCCAAGATGGCTTCCCCTAATTTGCATATTTATGAATATTATTGATTTTTAGTGGCTACAGCCCCTAATAAGCAATAATTCTGGATTATTATATGTCAGTTATGTTCTAAGTATGTATTTCAGATATCAAAGATGAGTTGCCATCGTGGCAACCTCTAGCAATGCATATTATTTGCATACTTATGTATTTTACCTAATTTGCATATTCCCCCAAATAGAGTATATTGGGATCCCGACAAGTAAAAAAGATAAGTAATACCAATTTTCCAAGGTTTTGGGGGGCAGCAGATCCATTTTTGATACTTATTTACCTGTATCACCATGGCATCCATCTCAAATCCAAGATGGCTGCTCCCTAAATTACGCATGTTATGATACACGTCTATATTATTTCGGTTATATTAGATTGATATTATAATGTTTTGACTTTTAATTATTGGAATGAGCAACTAGAATACTTGAATCACAATGTAGTTGTTTGCTTTCAGTAAACAAATCATATTTTGATAAATTAAATGCCATTAAAGTAGCAAATAGCAATATTTACTTTAAAATGACAAAGGCGGCCATCTTGGATTTATGTTGGTTGCCGAGGTGATACAGGTAAATAAGTATCATAAATGGATTTGTTGCCCCCTATAACCTTGGAAAAGTGGTTTTACTTGTCTTTTTTACTTGCCGGGTTCCCAATATACTCGATTTGGGGGAATATGCAAATTAGGTAAAATACATAATTATGCAAATAATATGCATTACTAGAGGTTGCCACGATGGCAACTCATCTTTGATATCTTAAATACATACTTAGAACATAACTAACAAAAAAAAATCCGGAATTATTGCTTATTAGGGGCTGTAGCCACTGAAAATCAATAATATTCATAAATATGCAAATTAGGGGCAGCCATCTTGGATTTCAGAGTGTTTCCCATACAGCACTTACAAACGAGCACCGGAAATGGAATCCTTGCCCCAAAATACCATAGAATACTAGTTTTTATCAATATTGTACTATTCCTAGATAGAAAATGACCCCTGACCTTATTTTAAAAAAATGCAAATTAGCTCATTATCTTTAAAATCGCCAAAATGCACCCTGGGACCAAAAAAAAAAAATGGAAACATCACTTTTTATCATCAGTAATGTATTTAGACCAAATTAAAAAGTGTTTCCAAGATTATAGCAAAAAAAAATTGCTGCTTTACATAACCTGATAGACTATATACTCTTCTATTTATCTCTCTTTTTCTTTTATAATATATGTATGCTCGTTGAGACTTCATTGTAAGACTGCGCTTCATAAGAAAGAATATAATAATGATAATGATCAAGAGTTGAACAAATATTCAACTGTCTCGCGAAGTGTAATAAGAAAGAACTCACGACGTTTCGTACGCTGCTGCAGTACTTCGTCAGGTGACAAATATTTTGATAATTATGATAATAATAATAATAATTATTATTATTATAATATCCGTATAGCATTTTAGATGATCTAGTTTACCATAGTCATCAGACAATCGTGCAAACATCATTTAATTATCGATGGTGACACACACGGGCGTAGACATGTCATTGATACCCATTCAACTGGGGGGATGATCTATTCATTCACCCCCCCCCCCCCCTGATGAATAGGTATTACGTAAGTCGCTACGCCCGTGGTGACGCAACAACACTTATGTCCTCGAACAGTCCTTTATCAAAAGGGAACATACGTGCCTAGTCCCTGTCGTGTTCAGAGAGTTCTTTATTGGGGGAAAATCATGTTGAAAAAGCTCTTTGAAATGCTCGTATTTCAATACTTTTGTTGAGCAGAATAAACAACTTTGTCATACCAGCTTGGACCCGTATTCATAAACCCCTACTTAGTTGCAACGTTACTGTCTATAATTATGTTGGATGACATTGCTATTTATTACAGTAAAGTAAACAACACAACGGTTTTGTTTGTCATGTTATCTGTGTAAGTATTTATTACATACTATAATTAAATTATAGCTAAAGGGGTAGTTCAGTTTTGGTATAGAGGGCGCTGCACGAAATTAAAAAAATTGTGAGATAATGAAAAACAGAGTGTAAATATGCAAGAGCATATCATTTTAATGGCAGAATAAACTTTAGTTGATCAAAATCGGTTCAGAAACGGCTGAAATTTCAATAACTATATCCGATCGGAATAAATCTGGGGCCCAGATATCGATGATTTTGTTGTAAATTTAAAAAATGCTTACACTTTTTCAAAAAATTTCAAAAGAGGTTTTAAATAGTTGCTGATGATCTTTCTATTCAATCATTATTTCAACAAAACATCACAAGCACATTTTTTATGAAAAATGGTTGAAACCAATGCTTTTTTTAGAGAACGCCCTCTTGTGTTTTAATGACTCTTTTTAATCATAACAGGCTTTTTACTTAGTCGTTTGTACTTTTCTATACCTTTTGAGCATGGTGGAGTTATAACTATTAGTTTGTAATGCTTATTGTGCAGGTTTTGGTTACTAAAGCTCGGCCTTACCAAAACTGAACTACCCCTTTAAACTATAGTTTATAGATAATACGATAAATTACATTCATTTATCGTTGCATATTTAGCCATATATCATCTGAAATAGACTGGAACTAACTGACTAACGCTAGAGTGGTTTTACAACATGGGTCTAGATCTCCTGTTTTTTTTTTATCACAGTACAGGTATATAAGTCACAACAAACCTTTCCAACCGGGGTACCCTTTCGATTCATACCGAAGACAGTTTTGAGCATCACACTATTTTAAAGTGATCTAGTAATTTTTGTTGACATGTGCAAAAAGTGACGAATGGTTGATACAATGTATAGTGTTTCTAGTTAAATGGACGTTATATGGCCAAGAAATGAGCAAACATGCAAAGTGATATTCACTAACTCATTGCACTCTCTTTGCACACGGTTTTCGCGGTCCGGTGGATAATTTAACATCTGAACACTTCAATCGTAAATATCTTTTTAACAAAAGGGAAATTTGAAAATCTGAAACCGGTCTCATGCTTCTATTGTTAATACGAATACAACAATGTATGAGAGAACCGCTAGAATTCCAATCGGATTTTGCGGATTGAGACAGTGTTACTAGATCCCTTTAAAGGCAGTTTACAACATATACAAATACAAACATGCATATATAGCCAAAATAGTATTATACAATTGTGATTTGTATGTTGTTTGGAGGACCAGGTGTATTTTTCTTGAATATTCAGCAAATATTCCAAGAGTTTGTTCAAGATTCCTGGGTGCTGCATCCTCTAGACCTAGCCAGCCCCCACCCCCCCCCCCCCCCCCCCCCGCCCCCACAAGTAGTACTGCGTATTTTGTTCACATCTTATCTCAAACGGCGTGTGACAAACGACAATCGACGACAGAAACACTGATTAGATAATCATCGTGAATACGGTAACCATCAGGTTTCCAGAAGAATTTGTATTCCATTTACCGTAAACTGTGTCAATCTATAGGCCCATAACATGCCAAAGGTGACAACGATGTATATGAAGCGCCAGCAAACAAGACAAATGGTTGTTTATCCTTAAAACATCCAACAGAACACACGTACTCAAATCCCACGTTCGCACGCACACTCATCGATATGGATAAGCCCGAGTACATCATAGTACTTTGACATTTTTCAACAAAAAAAAACATGCCAAAACATGGAAAAGGCACAATGTTTGTATTATGGGTGACGTACATTTTACTTCACCTTACTGATTATGACTTTTGTATAATGGTATTTATTCAACAAAACATGTCACATTCGCAGCTAAAAGCTGAATTGCAGCGTCATTTACAACACTATTTACAAACATGGAAATAACATTAATTAACTAACGATATAAAGAAACGTTGATATATTTATACAATGATTAATGAAAGTAATCATAAAATACCTGAATAGTATCACGAATTAGGCATGAATACTAACGAAATACAGTAAATTATATTGTTGTTTTATATATCAATTGATACATTAAGTGATTACAAAAGTCAATCTTGAGAGAGCTAAATATTGCCCAAATCCAACATCTTCCGGGGGCTGCGCCATTTGAGCGGATCCCCTCGCCGAAGATGGTCGAAATGACGGATCATCTCACCAATGGCGAGAATAAATCGACGCTATTCTGGTATGCTGTTTTCGTATATATAAAAACGGACGATTGTCTTTAAAAATAAATATTATTTTAGAGACTCTAATCGTGTTGCCAACACAAGAATAGTATTTTGTTATAATAAACATATGGATATTCTAGCTGTTTGTGAACGGATTTTGATTATTAAAACAAATGTTGCTTTGTTTCTACAATTGTGTGGTTTTGCAATTCCTACCCTCAGTCTGTGGTGAAGTGGTCAACATGGTCAAAGTGGTTTGAACTTGCAATATTGTACTGGGGGTATCCTAAACGTTTATATCTGGGTTTGTGCAAATAAACCGGTAGCTATACAAATAAAAAAAAACTGTCAATTAATAAAACTGTATTATTAAATATATAATATTTAATATATATATTTAATACGGATAATTTTCCTTGATGTAGTCACGTATCAGTAGAACAAGTGCATGGCATACAGTATATGAAGAGCTCGTTTCCAAAAGAGGTTAGGTCCATTTTCCATCACAATTCATTTGTTTTAGCTTAATCTATAGAGTTTGAGCAGCTCTATCCGGTAAAGCTAACAGAAAAATCAAATTCATACTGGAAAGTTGTTACAATTTACAACAACAACAAAACAAAAAAAAAATCTTTTTTTTTTTTCAAAAGAGGTTAGGTCCAACACAGTGTTGTTTCCAGAAAAGGTTAGGTCCAACAAAAAAAAACAGAAGGTGCTGGGATTTTTCTAAAGAGTTATTTTACAATCTTATTATGATGCTCTTTCGTGTATATCCTCTCAACATTGCTAACTATGAGAAATAAAAAACCCTCCTTTTCTCAAAACTTACCAAAGTGGACCTAACCTTTTTTGGAAACGAACTCCTGAACGAATGTGCTATTTTCGTAGAGATAAACTGGAGATATTTTGTAAATGTTGATGTGGCAAAATAAGAAGATCGTATTTATAAATATTTTATTGTAATACTAGTAATAATAAGTCCGATTTATAAAGCGTCTATTATGTGGAAGTGGTGTCGCAAGATTGGTAGCGCGCGTGCTTTCCGATCGTGAGATCCCGAGTTCGAACCATGCCCACTCCGTTTGTCCTTCAGCAAGGCATTTAATCCACATTGCTGCTCTCTACCCAGGTGTATAAATTGGTATCTGGTCTGGTGAAAATTAGCTTGGCGCACCAATATGGTTGCCAGCGGCTATTATGCTCCCCGGGGAGTTGAGAATGTGTACAAGATAATTGTGTGGGTCTGAACGGTACCAAATGACCAGGGATAATAATAAGCGCTTAGAGGCTGTTCTGCATCCATTCGGACTGGATTAGATATGGCTCGTTGCTAGGGTCAATACGTTTCTTAGCAACCGTTGCTAAGAAACATGCTGTATCCATTGGCTCCAACTTTGAAAATATTCAGTATAGGCTCAAGTATAATTGTGCCAAATTTCATGCTTTTGTCATTAACTGAGCAATTTTGCACCTGTCGCCTAAATTAAGAGAAATACATAATAATCACAAATGAATAGCATTACGAATTAGCCTGTGAATACTAACCAACGACGATAATTAATATTGTTGTTTTATATATCAATACATAAAATTAGTAATAACAAAAGCTAATAATATAATATTAAGGCATCGTGTATTAATTTGATTTTCTAATCCACATTTAATGAGGTAAAATTTAAAATCATCATAATTAATATTTAACACTTACTAACTTAGCAAGCTAAAGATTTTGTAAAAACAACGCCGATTTGGCCTATACTGGGGGGCTACATGCACACTTACAGTTGTTGATAGTTTGTTAATTGTTTGTTTTTGAGGCGATTAGTGGAGACAGACCCAATCTCAGTGGAACAATTGTCTTTATTAACACATTGCCCTGCATTAACTCTATAGGAATTGCAAGATCTAGTATCGAACGTGTTAATAACATACACTGATATCTTGGAATCTTAGACCGGCAGCTCAGAGGTCTTTTGTGCATCGAAAAGCGTACTGATTGTTGAACATATGAATATTTAGAGGAGAATGTAACAAAACCAACAATATGAGTCTCCTGGGCTGTACCCGGTGGTAAAGAGGTCCTTTGCGCCTCCAAAGTTTGGCCCCTGGGGTTTGTGCGATGCTTCTATTTTGTGGCGAAGTACCGTGTCTAAGATTGGTACCTGCGGGGTAAGCGAGACAAATACAAATGGATCAGTGGTTCGTATCAGGCCTTCTTCTGAAATGTTTACCTTGGCCGTTTTAAAAGACGAAATACACGTCGATGAATTGGGGATTATACCAAAAACCTCTTGCAACTTAACAAATATGTCTTACAGATTACAGAATACATATTGGATACAAATATCATCCGTTAAATTACCCTGCAGATGCCTCTGAATATTAAAAATAGACTCGCAAAAGTTATGTTTTAAAAGCGGAGCTTCCACATTTCCCTACGTCATGTACGTAGAGTGAAAAAAAAATCGCTGCACAAAGTCAGACAAAGGGCAAGTATGTGTGTAGCAGAGTACACATGCCGCCCTTACACATTCAACCGTAAATCACATCTAGAGATCAGTGGAACTAGGCTGGTCCTGGGTCATGATCGTGCTCTCGGCCACAGTTCACAGTTACGTTGTGCGCATGTGCAATACTACGGTCAAGTGAAAAGGACGTGTAGGCCTATTCATCGAATTGAAAGGACTTGTTATTCTTGTTAGTTGTTACATCGATTAGAAATTCCTTGACATGGTTGTAAAATTGTTCTCATGAAAGAGAACAAAAGATATCCCATGACAACCATCTGCCACTCTAAACATGACTGCACAGAGTAAAGGCTCTATTGATACATTTCTCCATCCCAATGACATTTGTCATCCCCCCCCCCCCCCCCCCCCCACCCCCCTCCGTCGCTATGCCATGCGCTCATATATTGGTTCCTCTGCATTCGGCTATTTACTTTAGTTTTCATCCCTGTATATTTATACACGGGTGTTGTGAAATTCATTTGAAAGTGGAAGCCATGTCTGATCTGGTTTTGGTGATGGTGTTCATTCGAATGTATTTATATGGCCTTTGGCATATTCAAACGTGCTATCAATATGTATTCAGTAATCTGTAAGACATATTTGTTAAGTTGCAAGAGGTTTTTGGTATAATCCCCAATTCATCGACGTGTATTTCGTCTTTTAAAACGGCCAAGGTAAAATTTTCAGAAGAAGGCCTGATACGGACCACTGATCCTTTTGTAATTGTCTCGCTTACCCCGCAGGTACCAATCTTAAACACGGTACTTCGCCACAAAATAGAAGCATCGCACAAACCCCAGGGGCCAAACTTTGGAGGCGCAAAGGACTTCTTTTCTACCAGGTACAGCCCGGGAGACTCATATTGTTGGTTTTGTTACATTCTCCTCTAAATATTCATATGTTCAACAATCAGTACGCTTTTCGATGCACAAAAGACCTCTGAGCTGCCGGTCTATCTAGCCACACCACTATTATTTCATGATTGTGTATACACCATGTACAACCCTTCCATGCAGGGTGTCGTACCAAACGATATGATAAACAAAACAAAAAAGTGAGGGATCAGGTATCTCTTGAACTATTTATGGTTTCGGAGTGGTGTTTAATTTGAAACCACCAGATTTACTATGGGAATACTGGGCAAGGGTAGCTAACATGCCTGGGGCAACCCCACCCATCTACCCTCTCCCCCAGTGTGAATTATTGGCCCTCTCACCGACTTCTTTCACTTGCCATGCCTCTAAATAAATTAAAGGAATAACGAATGAAAACAATATTTTAATTGTGGGTTTATGTTTCCCCTTTCCCCATCCACCCGGGCTGACCCCGCCTGTATGTATGCCGCTAGAAAGTGTCCACATACATTCTCCAAAATAATGCAGTCATAAACATGATATAATTTTTTTTTTTACCAAAAAAAGTGAATATGACGCCACGAAAGTGACGGAGCTCACTTCTAAAATAGCATCTTCGATGACCTCGTGCCTCTGTCACGTCTTCCAAGGGGGATGGAGCATATCGAATCGCCACCTTGGGTTGTTAACCTTGGAACAATCATACATGCCTTCTTCAGTCAAGGATAAAACAAGATATTTTGATGATTTTATACCATGTCTTTCATCGGGAATCAATAAAGAGTGTAGGGGTTGTATTTGAGTGTTGGTGCCATCACAGAAACTACCAATAATATAAGCTTCCATCTCACCGAGGAGTTTCTTGATTTCACGTACAGTGTATCGTGTCTCCATGCAAGAAAACTGCATGATTTTGTTCAATATTAAATTGACCTTTAAAGCGAGAAATCACCAGTTTTGCAGAGGATCAACTTTCTAGGAATGACGCTCTTTGTGCAAGAAAGAAGACATTGTACGTCTGTGTATTAAGTTTAATTTTAAAACGAAGCCCTTTAAGTTAGTCGAGATATCATCACAATCTTTGCGAAGCCATTTTCAAGGAAATGTGCTTAATGTATATCAAATTTAACTTTTAGATGATGCATTAAAGTCGACGAATTATCACAAATTTTGCGAACGAATTCCTGGGAAAGGTGCCCATTGCTCAAGATGTAGCAGGCCGTCATTGTATCTGGAAAACTATAAAGACCTCTCTTCGATAAGGATGATGTGAAAATTGTGAACTGACAACTAACCACAACGCCAGAATAATGGCGATAACAAATGTTTCTTCTGTCACTGACATAGTCAGGGTAGTTTTCATTTGAGTAGGCATATGCGAATGAGGCGGATAGGGGGAGGGGGAGGGGTAGGGCTGCTGGGTGCTGCAGCCTCCCCCCTCCCGGGAACGGCCATATTCGGGCAGAATGCACCTACAATTTGGGCAATATAATTGTCATTTTTCGGCCAACCGTCTCATACCCGGGCAAAGTTCTACATTGTATAATGATTTTACTTTGTTATGTTGCTTGTCAGCATGGTCAGGAGAAAAACTATGCGGGGAAGATACTATGCGGGCAAATTACCTCAGCCCCCTGAAGAAAAAAAACTTGACTCTACGCCCATGTGAGTAGAGGATAAGGGAGAAGAGGTAGGTGGGAGCGTAGTAGTAGCATACTAAATAATCGAGACATATATACAGACTAAAATGGGACCACGTTTGGCGTAGACCAAGTAACCACAAATAAAACTGTTCTCGGGAACTTCACCCGCGGATCACATCTGGATAGACACACGGTAGGCATATTATAGTAGCTGCTTGTATATTTACGTTTCTGGTTTGTACATCCATTATCACCGACATTTCACCAACATTCTATCTCTGGAAACTCACATTTTTTCGAAAAACAAATCATACTTTAAAACAATTGGGGGTGAGGGGGCTTCAGCCCCAACCCCCTCCTGAAATAAACCAGTGCGTCTGCCACTGGCGTATAGTCTGATAGGGTGGACTTTTCTTTCGGATGGGGTGGGGCAGGCGCGCCGGAAGCAGTTTTGGATTGGGGGGGCAAAACCCTAAGGGGGCTCACGATTTATGTGTTTAGGGGCTCATGCCCAACCACACTCACAGAGTTAACAACTTTGAGCCAGAGGTGAGAGTGAGACATTGCGAGGATAAAGCGACCAAGCCCGAGGGAGCGAAGTAACTGAGCGGAGTCCCCCCCTCCCACGGTAGGGAGCTTTTGCATTTTTTGACTTGAAATTGTGCAATCTGGTGCATAAAAACATGATCCAACAACAAAAAGTATTAAAAAAACTTCTGTATACATTTTGATACATTTAAAAGGTGTATGCAAGTCAACGAGTGTGTATGTGAGTGTGTATCGCACTGCAAAATGACGTTTGAATACTTCTCTTTACCTGGATTAACGGAGACTTGCCTGAAATATTCAGGAGCAAGCACTGACTGCCAATCCATGAATAGTTGCTATGGATTGGATTTCCGTCATGGGCAACCAGTTGCCCGAGAGTACAATAAGCATTGGGTGATACACACTAGCGCATACTACTCATCGACTTGTGCACAGCTCCTGACTTTTGTACGATGGGTTGCAACTGTTGATTTACTTTAAATTATTGCTTAATTGCATGAAACTGAGTGTGAATTATTAAAACAACGACGATACCAAACACAAATTTAGGCCTCTAGGCCAGCTAAGATTTTGAACATGTTCATAACCCGATTTTCGATCGTGCGACGAGAAGAGAACGCACGACGCATGCGTTCCTGATCGTGACCCAGTTGTGCTATTGTTTGATTAACAGCCCAATCCAGGCTTTTTTTAGCACGATAAATTATTCATATTTAAGGCTTATTTAACTCGAAAAATAAGATACGAAACTCATTAATATGGATAAATAGAAATTAGGTTGAATTTATTGCGAAAATTGCATTGTGACGTGTAATTGTTTTTGACATGATCGAGCTTCCATCTCTTCACAGTCCGTGGCAGCCTGTGTGTGCAGGCAATCATGCCGGATCCTGGTATGGCACAAACGCCCCCCTCGAAGTGTGTAAAAGGATATTATATGATAATCAGTTTCTATTCGTACCTCCTTGAATCGTGGAAATACATGTAAACTTGGACCATTCGTTGCATGTGAAAAAGGGGGCATAGACTTTCTTGTGTTAGCTGATGTCTTGTGAATTGTGATGCATTGTTCACGTGTTATTCTCCACCCTTATGTCCATATTTGCGATGAGTCATACATGGGTGTGATCATTCTCAAGGTAGAGAAAAGAAATAAAAGAAGTTACCTTTGTTACTACATTATTGTATCAAAGTAGTGGCAGCGCACGCGATGGTTGCCAAATGCACTTTGCACCCACTATACCCCATTAAATAATTTGCAGAATGCATTGATAATCTATAGCTTGTTCAATCGCAGCGATCTTATAATTTACTCTCAGTATAATTATACATGTATGTATGATGTCTGTTCACATCAGGGGCGTAGACAACGGGGGGGGGGGGGGATGAGGGGGATGCATCCCCCCCCCCCAATTCACAAGGTGGGGGGGGGGATGACATGTACAATCATCCCCCCCCCCCCAGGTTTTAGGGAAGGATATATTTTTTTTTAGTTGTATGAACTAAGACTTGTTAATTATAACGTTAAAAAAGTTATTTATACATCCACTTTCAATTTTCGCTGCGCGCTTCGCGTGGGAACAGATTATCTCAGTTTGTTGTGAAATGAAATGAAATTAAATTAAATGAAATTTATTTATTTCTCATGTCACCCAAGGATGGGTATTGGAGAAAAAGGAAACAGTCAATTTCAAAATATCGATAAATATATACAATATTTACACAGTATGAACATGTAACTTGCGTATGGTCTGGGGTGGGGGTTTTTTTCTGTATACCGGGCCACGTAGTTCCAGTGTAGGCTGGCATAGCTCTGGCTGCTATTGTGACGTTCACCAAATTGCACCATTTCAAGTATATATATAAATGCAAAATCTTCTCCGTGGGAGGGGGATACACCCTCCCAAACCCTCCCTATTTGGCTCTGCCCCCAGCCCTCGGTAGCTTCGCCCCTCGGGACTCATTCTTGGCTAAGTTGTTGGATCATACATAATATGGCATATAGTGATGTTGAAACTGTGTATGACGCTAAATATAAATACAATATTTGTGTTTGTGTTGGGGTGCATATTCATTAGTGTGTCAAGTATTTGTTTTCTTCGTGAAAATATATTTAAAATTTCTGGTCGATCAAATCATAACACGCTTTCCCAGATACAGTCAATGTTAAGCCCGAATTTCCTATCTAGGTAAGCACCAGATTGCACAATTTCAAGTCCAAAAATACAAAATCTCCCTACCGTGGGAGGGGGACACCCCCCTCCCACACCCATCCCCCCGTTCAGTCACTTCGCTCACTCGGGATTGGTCGCTTCGCTCTTGCAATGTCTCACACTCTCACATCTGGCTCAAAGTTGGCACCACTGTGAGTGTGGTTTGGGCATAAGACAGACATAAAATCGTGAGCAGGCGCCGCCGGAGAAGCAGTTTTGGATTGGGGGGGGGGGGGGGGGGGGGGGGGGCAAAACCCTAAGGGGGGCTCACGATTTATGTGTTTAGGGGCTCATGCCCAACCCACACTCACACAGTTAACAACTTTGATCCAGCCACACTCACACAGTTAACAACTTTGATCCAGAGGTGAGAGTGAGACATTGCGAGGATAAAGCGACCAAGCCCGAGGGAGCGAAGTAACTGAGCGGAGTCCCCCCTCCCACGGTAGGGAGCTTTTGCATTTTTTGACTTGAAATTGTGCCATCTGGTGCATAAAAACATGATCCAACAACATACCTTACAACCAAAAATAAGTCCCGAGGGAGCGAAGCGACCGAGGGCTGGGGCAAAGCCAGAGGGAGAGGGTTTGGGAGGGGGTATCTCCCTCCCACGGGGAAGAGTTTGCATTTATATACTTGAAATGGTGCATTCTGGTGCATAAAAACATAAACCATATGCCACATCTGTATGATCCAACATCAAAGCTTACAGCCAAAATGAGTCCCGAGGGAGCGAAGCGACCGAGGGTTGGGGCAGAGCCAGAGGGGGAGGGTTTGGGAGGGGGTATCCCCCTCCCACGGGGAAGATTTTGCATTTATATACTTGAAATGGTGCAATTTGGTGCATAAAAACAAACCATATGCCACATTATGTATGATCCAACAACATAGCTTACAGCCAAAAATGAGTCACAAGGGAGCGAAGCGACCGAGGGCTGGGGCAGAGCCAGAGGGGGAGGGTTTGGGAGGGGAAGATTTTGCATTCATATACTTGAAATGGTGCAATTTGGTGCACGTCACACAAACAGTCAAATCAATAACAGCCTACACAGGAACTATACGTGGACCGGTACAGAAAAATCCACCCAGACGGTACCATATGCAAGTTACACAACAAACTGAGATAATTTGTTTGCGCGCGAAGCGCGCAGCGAAAACGTTAAATGGATGTATAACTTAGTTTTTAAACGTTAGAATTAACAAGTATTGGCTGATACATTTATTTGTTTTCCTTTTTCTTTCTCTCTTTTTTTCTTCTTCTTTTTCCCCTTTTTTTTGAGGGGGGGGGCTTTTTTGGGGGGGCAAAAACGCGTTTTGCCCCCCCACTTTTTGGATTGGGGGGGCGGCCGCCCCCCCTGCCCCCCCACTTCCGGCGCCTATGGGGTGGGGGGGGGGGGGGGGGAGAACTCTAGTAGACTACGTGAGACGTTGACCAAAATTTGGCGTAGACTCAGTAGCTACTGTATAAATAAAACCGTTGTCTTTCTCAGGAAATTCACCCGCGGATCACCCCTACATGGAAATAGGCATACTATGGCAGTTGCTTGTATATTTACGTTTCTGGTTTGTACATCCATCATCAACGACATTCATTGGACTAGTATTGTCAAACATTCTATATATTCTGGTAACCCATTTTTTTTTCTCGAAAAACAAATCATACTTTAAAACAATTGGGGGGAGGGGCTTCAGCCCTAAACCCCTTCCTAATATACGCCAGTGCGTCTGCCACTGGCGTAGTCTGGTAGGGTGGACTTTTCTTTCGGATGGGGAGATGTGTGTGGGGGAATGACAATAGTAGCCTAAATGAGTCATATACCAAAATTTGGTGTAGACTCAGTAACTGTAATTTATAAAACCGTTCTCAATCATAGGAAATTCACCCGCGGATCACCCCTATGGATGATGGCCTACGCATACTGATATTTGCTTGTATAAGTTACGTTTCTGGTTTGCACAATCAGTTATAATCACTGACATTTATGGGACTAGGAATTTGCAACATTGTATCGCTGATGAATCGAACAAAAAAAATTAAGAACAAAAATCATACTTCAAAACAATCGGGGGAGGGGCTGCAGCCCCAAACCCTCTCCTGAATACGTTAGTGCGTCTGCCACTGGCGTAGTCTGATAAAACCGTTTTCTTATTCAGGAAATTCACCACCGCATCACCAATATATGGCCTACGCATATTCGTAGCTGCTTGTATATTTTCGTTTCTGGTCTGTACATCCATTATCAGCCGCATTTATGGGACTGGGAATTTACTACATTTTAAAGAGTACATGTAGTTTGTTAACTTGTAAAGTGCATGCATTTCAAACTTACCCTTCAGCGTATAGTGTACGGGCCGGGCTAGAAATAAGCGGAGAAAAATAAAAACAAATACAATTACAGATCGACATAAAAATGGTTGCTTAGTCCAGTTAAGGGTACTGGGTAAATTAGGGTGAAATTTCAATAGTCATATGTATAAGTGTAATTGTCTGATAATAAAACAAAGTTTTGGCAAATATTATCAAGCTATACAAATATTAATGACTTTGTAGAAAGGTACACGTACTTGGTAAGTTTGTTGGACGACAACATATAAATTAGGGTGAAATGTTGATAGTCATAATTATGTGTAAGTGTAAATGGTCTGACAATAAAACAAAGTTTTGGCAAATATTATCAAGCTATACAAAACATGAATGACTTTGTAAAAAGTTACACGTACTTGGTAAGTTTGTTGGAAGACAACATAATAACTTTTCATTTTGGGATGTACAACTTAATCATATGTCCTACGTGCTGGTATTTATAATGGTCGATGATACAAAAAGGTGTGGGCAAATATTATCGAGCTATGAAAATATTAATGAATTTGTATGAAAGATGTGAGTACTTTATACATTGTCGTAGAAAACAATGATGGCAAAACTGTTAATTTAGGATGTGAACAATTATTAGTCGTTCGTGTATGTATTTATAATGGTATGGTATTACAATTAGCAAAATTGATTTATGAATATCTCCGAATTAAGCAATTATCGTTCTATTTTAGTATTGTGTTCTCTCACATCTTACAGTCTTAGCCCAAAACTAATAAATGTGTTCGCCATGCCAAAAGACTACTCTTCATACATAGATAATTAAACTGATCCACTAAAAAGTCCACTCTCAGCAGAGAATAACACATTTGTATATCCTACTTCATACACAAGCCTATAGGAATATGACAATTTAGCATGCTCCATATTTAGTTTTTGAAGACAATGGAGATGACACCTTTCCGACTAAAAGTGCAGCAGACATCATTCCCATTAAGATATCGAACATCATTGAACAAAAACCGGGAATAATAAAAGGACGAATAATGAAGCGGATATAGAAGTTAGTCGAGGACCTCTAGGCTAGTCCTGCTAGCCTCGACACAAAACAGAAAGCAGGAAGGGACAGTAGAGTGGTAGGCCCAACAATTGCTCTGGTTCCGACAGGATATCCTGATGCATGTGTAATACAGAACTGATTTTCAATTTTGTTAATGATATATTCAGAATATTCGCCAGAAACTAAATAGCTGGACCAATTATAGTTAAGTCCCTATCTCATGATACTGTACTAACAGTACTATCATCCTCGAAATGAACACTACATTTTCCCCTCACAGGTTTATCCGCTACTGGAGGCAATGCCAAGGCAAAGGCAAAGGACAAAAAAGAGGATAGAATTGTGAATGAAGTCCCTTTAAGGACTTGACCTAGGAAGGATATTATCATAATTATAGAACTATAGTCCCTATCTCGTGATCTTATACTAACTTCCTCCAATGAACATTACATGTCCCGTCACAAGTTCATCTGCCGTTAAGCTACACTAGGGCAGCAGTGTCGATGTGTCGGTTCTGAAGGCCAGGCGAGGACAAGCAACGGAAGAACAAGAGGAAATGCGTTTAAATAGAACTGAACCCAGAAACTTAAAGACTAAATATAGTATAGTCCCTATCTCATGATCTAAAACTAACTTCCTCCTAATACGCGTGGTTTGCGGTTGCACCATGTGAGAGGGAAGGATTGGTGAGTCCTGAACAGGACTGATTGTATTCTTTCTAGGATAGTCCTAAAAAGGACTGTGGTAGTCCTAGAAAGGACTGTTGGTAGTCCTAGAAAGGACTGTTGGGATAGTCCTGAAAAGGACTGTTGGTATTCTTTCTAGGAGAGTCCTTAAAAGGACTGTTGGTAGTCCTAGAAAGGACTGTTGGGATAGTACTGGAAACCACGCGTATTATATACTCCACCATGGAAACCGATACTTACAAGCAACATTTAACTTCCTCCTGTAATGATACACATTCCATTTCCCTTCACTCAAAGGTTCATCTGCCGCTAAGCTTCTCCAGGACAGCGGCGTCGATGTATTGGTACTGGAGGCGAGGGACCGGGTCGGCGGGAGGACATTCACCGTGAGGGTACGTAGAAGTTCATTGACCAGAATGTTTTGTTAAAGATAAAGCCACTATGTCTTGGTGTTGCATGTATTGCTATAATTGCATGATATACTGTGATGATGATAATACAAATGTGTTGCGTGTGTTTTTCTTTATAAAAACAAAACACCGCAGCTATTCGTTGTCATGGAGAATGGTTCTAAACAACGTCAGGCAAGCCACAAAGCTCCGATTCAGTGGATTTGTCCATGCAGATTCAATCCACTAGACCGCATCAAGTGACAAGTTGTTTTTAATCTTTCCTCTGTCTCTGATATCACTACCTCGATACTGTATTGTCTGTTTTTTTTCAAAATAGAAATGAGTACAGAAAGTAGGGTTTCTCCGTGATTCGTACCCGAGACCCCCGGACCTGTGGCCCAGTGCTCTATATACCTACTAAGCTAGAAAGCCCTTGTACTAGTTGTTCGTCTCTGAAACTCGTTTCAATGCTCGCGATTGTCAGAAGTTATTATAAACCTGAGACAAACCCGATTAGAAGGATAATAAATAAACTTGCAATAGTGATATGCAGCTTTTGTGTAAAAAAAACAAACAAACAAAACAATCAAACATAGGGAACCTGACCAGATTTTATATAATATGACTTGATGTAAAGATGTTGTTTATGTTTTATCCATAGAACCCTAAGGTGCAGTAGGTGGATGATGGTGGGTCGTATGTCGGTGTCACACAGCACCGAGTCATCCGGTTTGGGAATAAGGGTCTATAGAAACTGTTCCAATTTGAACCAATCAGTTTGCGCATTTAATCACATGATCTGTCACATGATCACATGCTGATCTGCAATTAATTGCAACTTTACAATCGATTTCATCTTCTCCTGCAACGGGACCCAGACGTATGTAATGTCAATGAACATAGCAAAGAATTGCAGACGTATGTAGTTTCCCCTAATCCATGTACTATGTTTATGTTTAATCCGTAGAACCCCAAGGTGCAGTATGTTGATGTCGGCGGGTCCTATGTCGGTGTCACGCAGCATCGGGTCATCCGTCTCTCCGAGGAGTTGGGCATTAGGAACTACAAGGTTTTCGACAACGACGATGCCATCTTATCCTTCAAGGTTTGTTCAATATATTAAATTAAATACACAAAGATTGATGATTATACCGTCAAACCTGCTATAGCGATCATCTGTGCATAATGAACACATGTCCATAACAAAGCAATTACATTATTACACAAATTAATGATATATAACAATGTTTCAAAACTAGAAAAGAAATGTCGATGACAACAGTTCGTTTGGCAAGAATTAAATTTGATTCAAATTTAAACCACCGTCTTTAAAATTACTATAATTGAGAAAGATATAACAATCGTATACAATGACAAAAAGAACATATTAATTAAAAAAAGAACATACTTTTCAAAAATGTCATCTTTCAGTGACTATTTCAGCATCCTCTCGAGAAGAAATCTCTTGAACATATGTCGACCCAAAATAAAGCACGTGTTCATCTAGGTTGTTTCTACTATCTCATTCGACATTCTGATTTTAATCACTCATTGTTAGATCGTTGTTAAAGGAGCACCTGTAAAGTGTCAAAAATTGCCCCAAATGATATTTGAGAGTTCAATTCTATACCATATCATTGTAAGATATGTCCGAATGATGTGTGAATGTTTCATTGAAAGAGAACACTCCTTTCCTGGTTAAAAAGGCGAACATTTGTGTCAGCTTTTACAACTAATTAGTGTATGACGTCTATGAGATTTATGACCGTTCATTAATGCTCTTGAGCTGAATAATTATCAATGATAATTATCTTCATACTAAAGGGACATTTGGAAAATCTAACCCCATTTTATTATTCTCTTACCATAAGCTAAACAACACGGTAGAAGAGAAACGAGGAACCTCCAAGTAATTTTCGTGGAGTTAGACACTTAACAGGCCTCCCTTTAAGAAATTGATTTAGGTTTATCATAGATTATGTATCAATCCTATAAGGAGAATAAAAGTGAATACACATTTAATGATATGAATATAAATGAATAATAGGGAAAGGTGAATGTGATCGTTTATTTCATTGTTTCATGGAAGCAAACAAAAAAATAAAAAATAAAATATTTCCCGATAGTTACTAAACGTTGGTAAACAAATCTCACGTATAGTTCGTCTTGTGCCAATTTTCTGTATAAATATTTTAGTAGTTATTGAATTATCTATGCCTTGATAGCCAATTTTTGACTCTTACCATAGAACAAGCGGCACAGGTATAACGAGCTCATACCAAAGTGCTACAACCCGTTCATCAACATGGACATCGTCAACTTCTGGAGGATGGTCGATATACTAGGAGAAGAGGTAATTTCCCGCAAATTTGTATTACTTATTAGTCATTATTTTAAAGGGGTTGTACAGTTTTGGTAAGGCTGAACTTTTTATTAACCAAAACCTGCACAATAACATTACAAACTAATAGTTATAACTCCACCATGCTCGAAAGGTATACACAATTACAAACGACTAAGTAAAACGCCTGTTATCATTCAAAAAGAGCTATTACAACACAATAGGGCGCTCTCTAAAAGAGCATTGGTTTGAACCATTTTTCATACAAAATTATGCATGTGATGTTTTGTTGAAATACTGATTTAATGGAGGGATCGTCAACAACAATTTTTTGAAAAAAGTGTAAGCATTTTTACAATTTTGTTTAGAAATCATCGAATAATTCTGGGCACCAGATTTATTCAGATCGGATATATTTATTGATATTTCAGCCGTTGCTAACCCGATTTTGATAAAATAAAGTTTATTCCGTCATTAAAATTGTATGCTCTTTTAAATTTGACACTCATTATCTCACAAAAATGTTTTATTTCGTGCAGCGCCCTCTATACCAAAACTGAAATACCTCTTTAAGGAGAGCCAAACGCTGGCATTTCGCGTACTATTACCATGATTACTGATACGTGCAAAATTCCCGTCACTTCAGGTCGTACATGTCCTCTCGTGTTAGGTATCCCTAATAATGAAAATAATCAATGTTTTTTAAACCATTATTATCTGTTTTGACAGAACACTGGATGCTGCCATGATTTCCAACTGTATCATATGACACGGCATCTGATCTTGCACTATTAACAAAACCGGTTTACGTAACAACTGACATAGCAGCAGAGTCAAGAACAGCGGTTACACCCGCATTCTTCAGTTGTCAGTCCAAACAGTATATAGTAGTTTTATTTCAAAAACATTGAAACATTGAAATATGCGACTAGAAGTAACAGGAATTATGCGTTTTTCAGCGTTTTGAAACATGTTCAGGCTTATCGATTTGTTTAATTGACGGCGAGCGTATGGTTCGTCTCCGCAACTGAAGCGCAAACCATGTCTACCCTCTACTGTTTTATATCTTGTATAATCATTCCTTCTTTAGTTTTTAATCTAACTGTTCTGATCATTCTCATTATGGACATGGCCAGGTTCGCGTAGAAGCCCCTTGGAGTTGTCCTCATGCCCTGGAGTGGGATAACATGACGGCGAGCGCGTGGTTCGACAAGATCTGCTGGTTCACTCATAATAAGCGCATCCTTCGCCGACGTCTTCTAGCGCATCGTCTTCGCAACTGAAGCGCAGAACATGTACATTTATTTCCTATTCCTTCTTTTTTTTTTATCTAACTGTTCTGATCATTCTAATTATGAGCCTGGCCAGGTGCGCGTAGAA
Organism: Echinarachnius parma; assembly: GCA_037951105.1. Taxonomy (NCBI): domain Eukaryota; kingdom Metazoa; phylum Echinodermata; class Echinoidea; order Clypeasteroida; family Echinarachniidae; genus Echinarachnius; species Echinarachnius parma. Next base: position 27,436 of record JBAMJV010003177.1, read on the forward strand.
GACCCCTGGAGTTGTCCTCATGCCCTGGAGTGGGATAACATGACGGCAAGCGCGTGGTTCGACAAGATCTGCTGGTTCACTCATACTAAGCGCATCGCCGACGTCTTCTAGCGCATCGTCTTCGCAACTGAAGCGCAGAACATGTACATTTATTTCATATTCCTTCTTTTTTTTATCTAACTGTTCTGATCATTCTAATTATGGACATGGCCAGGTGCGCGTAGAAGCTCCCTGGAGTTGTCCTCATGCACTGGAGTGGGATAACATGACGGCCAGCGCATGGTTCGACAAGATCTGTTGGTTCACTCCACACTAAGCGCGTCGCAGATGTTTTCACACGCGTCGTCTTCGCCACCGAAGCGCACAACATGTCTTTCCTCTACTTTCTCTGGTACATCAAGAATGGAGGAGGTATGCAATAATTAATTCGATTTCTCTCCTGCATGTTGATTCTTCAGTTTTATAATTAAAAATACAATATATCAGAAGTATAACTGTCGAATACGAAACCTTTTTGTTTTGTTTGGGAGGGGGGGGGGGGGGGGAGGAATCAATATAAATATTCTGCAAAATACAAATGTATTTACTAAACTATACCACTTTGAAGACCAGTATTCCGCTGAAAAGGCCAGCCAGTTGTGATTACAAAACACTACATAATTAAATGAATGCATACAAGAATGCATTATTTTTGTTTATAAATGGGTAAAAGAATCCCTGCATTCTGATTGGTCATTAAACGTGTACAAGTTTTTACTGATGCATGGCTCACTTTAGTTTGATTTTCGCATTTTTTGCGCCCATTTTATAAAAAAATAATGCTGCACAGGCATATTTCGTGGATCGGTAAGAATTGTCTGCACTCTTTTAACCTGCTTGCTTCCGAAAATAAAAGCCCATCTATCGACCCCCAAAACGAGATTCTTTTCACTGATACGAGCCAAGGGCCTCCACACAAAAGACCAGCGGGCGTGTGTGCGTGCAGAGAAATCGATTTTTACGAACGCGTGTCCGCTGGCTTCAGCTAGCTGAGCTGAGGCATTCTTGTGTCGTCTTCAGCGCATGCGCTATTCATTCGTTCCCTTGCCACCGTACCAGAGAGCAGGGATCGGCGAGCTAGCTCGTCTCGTTATCGCAGTGCGCGATTACGTAATAAAATAGAAGTCATATCACAATACCCGTACGTGACCACCGTGAGCCCAGCGCTGCACTACCGGCCGCGCTGGGCCCGACAGTGCCGGTTCAAGAGTACTGATCATGACTGACGAATTATTTGTTTGTCGACAATAAATAAATTACAGATCTCTATCGATACCTCACATTCTCTCAACGTTATTGTTTACATAACACAATTCCATATTATAACAAATAACTTTTACAGAAGATTCCGGGAGAAGAAATGTATGCTTCTATGTCATTTATACAGACTGTGTAATATGAAGTCGGTGCGTGGCATGTGTATGTTCATGTTTGTACTAACATGCACCTGCTATCATGATGTATTGGTAATGTAGCATTTATAAACACGCTCGCTATAGAAAAAAGCTAGTAATGGGTGTTGAGATCCATGCTAAGAACAAATGAAAATGTACAAAATGATCTATGAATCGACCCATATAAACAAAATAAAAAAATATGTTACAATAATCATATAAATTGATGAATAAATTTGTATCTGAATTGTTCATAACTTGCACTAATTGCGAGTATTCGATGACAAGACGGTATAAACCGTATGTACTAATATATTATGAAAGATTACAGGGAGAGAGTCCATTAGACGTCAAGCAAATGTTACGTGTGATTTTGTTCGGCACTATTCAGGGGATTACAAACAGGGCGGGCACTACAGTAAAGATAAAAGAGCGGAGAGGCATACAGTCACTATAGACGTATTAGGCGTTGCGTGTGTGGTTGTTCACATAGAGTGAAAGGAACACCAGTAACTCGATCTTCAGATGATATAACAAATTTAGTATGTCTGCATTCAGAATATAGCTTTTTAGACGATTAAATAGTGTCATGAGTGTGGTATTTTCGAAACCGACTATAGTCGGTTCCCGGGTGTGAGTGTGTGACACGGGGCCCGTATTAACTCGGTTCCAGGAAGAAACGGGTTAACTTTTTTGAGTAGTATATGGAATGAGGTGATGAGGTGTGGCAGTCACCAATGGCAGATTATCATACAGCTGACCGATGTTGTTGTATGGGCATCCCGTCGGGCATTGTGAGCCTTCAATGACCCATGCGGGATTGCAATATACAATGAAAAAGTTTGAAAGAAATATGAATTACTTCTAGGTCAGTTATACCCTTTATACTCGCTGTGAATGCAGCTCGTCAAATGGTAAAGATATGCGCCCACTCATTGCAGACTCTGCACCTGCTATCATGATGTATTGGTAATGTAGCATTTATAAACCCCGGGGGGGGGGGCACTCATGTATAATGTAAGATGGGTATGTGCCGCTTAAAAGAACCCCTTTTTCACGCCTGATCGCAGCTCTAAAGATACCCGATTTTCAAAAATTCCAGCTCCATAGACCCCCGAAATGACTTGGCTAGCCAGTTGAGTAGCGCCAACTCCATTTTTCTTCTTCTAGTTCAGCTCCATAGACCCCTGGAATGACTTGACTATTTATTTGACTAGCGCCAAGCCCATTATTCTCTTCTTGTTCAGCTCCTTAGACCACCATTTGAGCCTTTTTGAGGGTTTCTATAGGTTTTGGCCCGTTTTTGGTAGCTCCAAATCTATGAATTGTGTAGTTTTAGTCCGCTCCTTAGACCCCTTAATTCCCGTTTCAGCGTTTTTGTAGCTCCAAAGACCCTGTATTATATAGACGTATTAGGCGTTGCGTGTGTGGTTGTTCACATAGAGTGAAAGGAACACCAGTAACTCGATCTTCAGAAATCAAGATACAAGTTTGAGATATTTCGATAGTTTATTATATTAGCTTTCAAGTGATATAACAAATTTAGTATGTCTGCATTCAGAATATAGCTTTTTAGACGATTAAATAGTGTCATGAGTGTGGTATTTTCGAAACCGACTATAGTCGGTTCCCGGGTGTGAGTGTGTGACACGGGGCCCGTATTAACTCGGTTCCAGGAAGAAACGGGTTAACTTTTTTGAGTAGTATATATGGAATGAGGTGATGAGGTGTGGCAGTCACCAATGGCAGAGTATCATACAGCTGACCGATGTTGTTGTATGGGCATCCCAGTCGGGCATTGTGAGCCTTCAATGACCCATGCGGGATTGCAATATACAATGAAAAAGTTTGAAAGAAATATGAATTACTTCTAGGTCAGTTACCCTTTTATACTCGCTGTGAATGCAGCTCGTCAAATGGTAAAGATATGCGCCCACTCATTGCAGACTCTGCACCTGCTATCATGATGTATTGGTAATGTAGCATTTATAAACCCCGGGGGGGGGGGGCACTCATGTATAATGTAAGACGGGTATGTGCCGCTTAAAAGAACCCCTTTTTCACGCTTGATCGCAGCTCTAAAGATACCCGATTTTCAAAAAATCCAGCTCCATAGACCCCCGAAATGACTTGGCTAGCCAGTTGAGTAGCGCCAACTCCATTTTTCTTCTTCTAGTTCAGCTCCATAGACCCCTGGAATGACTTGACTATTTATTGACTAGCGCCAAGCCCATTATTCTCTTCTTGTTCAGCTCCTTAGACCACCATTTGAGCCTTTTTGAGGGTTTCTATAGGTTTTGGCCCGTTTTTGGTAGCTCCAAATCTATGAATTTTGTAGTTTTAGTCCGCTCCTTAGACCCCTTAATTCCCGTTTCAGCGTTTTTGTAGCTCCAAAGACCCTGTATTTTGTGTGTGTAGTCAGCTCTTCAGACCCCCATTTTAGGGTTCCGTGAGGCACACCCCTGTCAAAAAGTAATACCAGTGCCCCCTCCCCCCCCCCCCCGGGTTATAAACACGCTCGCTATAGAAAAAAAAGCTAGTAATGGGTGTTGAGATCCATGCTAAGAACAAATGAAAATGTACAAAATGATCTATGAATCGACCCATATAAACAAAATAAAAAAATATGTTACAATAATCATATAAATTGATGAATAAATTTGTACCTGAATTGTTCATAACTTGCACTAATTGCGAGTATGCCATGACAAGACGGTATAAACCGTATGTACTAATATATTATGAAAGATTACAGGGAGAGAGTCCATTAGACGTCAAGTAAATGTTACGTGTGATTTTGTTCGGCACTATTCTGGGGATTACAAACAGGGCGGGCACTACAGTAAAGATAAAAGAGCGGAGAGGCATACAGTCACTATAGACGTATTAGGCGTTGCGTGTGTGGTTGTTCACATAGAGTGAAAGGAACACCAGTGACTCGATCTTCAGAAATCAAGATACAAAAGACATCCTGCTTCTAGCTCTAGCTCGTCATGTTGTTATTATGTTGTCGCGTTGCCCGAAAAGAAAGAAAACAAAACACTTCTTCCAGGCGATTTTTTGTTTCGGCGTAAGTTTTTTGAAGTATTCAAAACTTTGCTTTAGATGGGCAAAATAATTATAAAATGGCGGCATCAGATGTTGATAGAGCCTGTGGTTGTATATCAATAGTACATAATACTGGGCGGGGGCCCGGCGGGGGGCGCCTGGGTAGGCGTGTATTATTCCGAAGGAAGTGAAAGATATTGTCTGTTCCACATAAATCCAAACACAAAAGACGCGATCTTTTGATGCGCTACTTTGAATCGTGTGTTCGTGAGAAAGAAATTATAAAACAGACTGAAACATAAAAAGAGTTTGTATACTTGTTGGTAGCTTGTACAAACAAAACAAATGATTGGGTCTTCAACAGCAGTTCAAAGACGCTGTCAAAAAAAAAGTGTTTTTGCGCAGCTTTACTTCAAAGCACTTTTTCACATTCTGAAAAAGACAAATGAACCTTTAGCAAAAAAAGAAAATAAATCGCGTGCAGAGGATAAAGATGAGAAATAATAATTAACTGCTATTTTATGAATCAGTATTTAGTAAAATACATAATAATATTACTTATAGAGAGTGGATAATTATAATCAGCATCGTCATCATCGTTATCATCTTCATCATCATCATCATCATTGTAATCAGCATCATCATCATTATCGTGATCATTATCATCTGTACCATTTTAACCAAACATAATCGTCAATATCATCATACTCACAATAATTATTATCATCATCATCACAATTATTATTATCATCGTCATCATCTTCGTCATCATCTTCGTCATCAATATCATATCATCACGATAATTATTATCGTCATCATCATCATCATCGTCATCCATACCATATCATCACGATAATTATTATCATCATCATAATAAATTTTTTACCCCCAAAAAAGTCTGTATTCTCTTATCATACTTGTATGATTGACAACAAGGAGGAGACCGTCCGTGGTAGCAAACACCACACTACAACCGCAATGTAGTGTGTGATGCGAGCGGACAACCGACTTGTGAGATAACGGATAATCGTCCTGGTCTACCTTCTCGTGGTGGGGTTGTAAACCAACTGACTTGTTCAGCTGGTGACCAACAGACCAGGGTGGCTAGGAGAGGAAAGTCTCACCCGCCTAGCTTAACAACGAGCGAAACTACATCATGATGAAAGCCAAAACCAGCACCAGGGTTAAAGCCCCTGCCCATACTAACCAGCCACCTCTCCTGATGAACCTACCAACCGTAGCGAAGGATGACGCATCACCTCTAAACCTAAGGGGTCAAGCACCAAGCCGAACTCCGATTAGACGGGATGATGCCGATAACTCGGACGGAAAGATGGCACTACTAACCACCAAAGTAACCACCGGAATCGGAACATGGAATTGTAGGACATTACACCAACAAGGAAATCTGGACATCCTACTAAAACAGATGGAGAAATTTGACTGGGAAGTACTGGGAGTTGCAGAAACACACTGGGTTGACACGGGAGAGTTCACAACACAGGGCTACAAGATCCTGTGCTCCAGCAACGACACAACACATCGTGCAGGAGTAGCACTCATCCTGAACAGAAAAGCACAACATGCTCTACTAGGATACAACCCGCTATCACCTAGGATAATAACGGCCCGTTTTAAGATGAGGACTGGCGCCATGACCATAATACAAGCATACGCACCTAACACAGCAGACACTGAAGAAAAAGTAGATGAATTCTATGACCTACTGCAAGTAACCATCAACCAATCAAACAGCAGCGACCTACTTGTCATCATGGGCGACTTCAATGCCAAAGTTGGAGAAGATCGCTCAAACTGGGAAAGCGTCCTGGGCAACTATGGACTTGGCAAGATAAACGACAGGGGAGAAAAACTACTGAACTTCTGTGCCGTTAATGACATGTGTATTTGCAACACCATGTTCAAACAGAAAAAGCCAAGCCGGAATCCCCGGACCAAAAGACACACAACAAGATAGATTACATCATGATAAACAACAAATACAAAAACTGTGTCACAAATGCCAGAAGTTTCCCGAGTGCTGACATAGGATCTGACCACCAGCTAGTGATAGCCAACTTACGCCTGAAATTCAAGACCATGAGGAAAACTAAATACCCTAAACGGTATGATGTGTTCAAACTGAAAAACCCACAGACAAAGTCAAACTATGAAATTGAAATTGGAGGGCGTTTTGCACCACTACTAGACCTACCCGACACTGACACAGACGCACAAACTATGTGGGAGGAAATGAAAACCGCCTTCAACAAAACTTCCAAGAAAATCCTAGGATATAAGAAACAGAAACAGGAGAAACCATGGATAAGCGAGGAAGTAATTCAACTGACTGAAGAACGTAGCAGAGTAAAACAGGCAAAGTTATTAGACCCAACCAAAAAACCCAGATACCACTACTTGAACCGTGAGATAAAGAGGAAAACCAAAGACTGTCATGACACCTGGCTACAAGACTTATGCAAAAAAGTAGACAAACCCCACCAAGCATCAAAAGCAAAAGAAGTCTACGCTACAATCAAGACAATAACCAAAAAGTCTTCAACTAGAATGCAATCAGTTAAGAATAAAGATGGCAAAGTCTTAACAGAAATTGAAGACGTAAAATCAAGATGGAAAGAGAACTTTGAAGAACTCTACAATAGAAGGAACCGTGTGGATGAGAATGCTGCAAAAAATCTCCCTCAAATGCCCCAAAACGATGCAGAACCTGAAATCATGCGTGATGAAGTACGAGCTGCTGTGAACAGACTAACGGATGAAAAGTCACCAGGATTTGACTGTGTTACAGCTGAGGAAATTAAAGCAGCAGGCGAGACCGGGATCAATATCTTTCACCAACTCTGCAAGAAAATATGGAACACGGGAACATTTCCAGACGACTGGGGAAAGGCCATCATCACACCAATCTACAAAAAGAAAGACAAACTGAACTGCAACAACTACAGAGGAATCAGCTTACTAAGCCATGCAGGAAAAGTGATGACAACCATCTTACAGAGGCGTATCACAAATAAAGCGGAAGAGATACTGTCAGAAGCTCAAGCAGGGTTTCGACCGGGGAGGTCAACAATTGACCAACTATTCACAATCAGACAAATAACAGAAAAGTACCTAGAGAAAAAGAGAGTTATACTGCTGCTATATCGACTTCGAAAAAGCCTTTGACTCGGTTTGGCAGGAGGGACTCTGGAAAGCCCTCGGCTTCTTCGGATTCTCCAGCAAAATCATTGATCTCATGAAGGCCTTATACCAGAAGTCATTCAGTGCGGTACGAGTCAACGGAGACACCACAGACTGGTTCAGAACAACAACAGGTGTACGGCAAGGATGCGTTCTGTCTCCACAGCTGTTCAACATCCTGCTTGAACTAGTGATGCGATATGCACTAGAGGACAGCAACATTGGAACAAACATCCAAGGCCAAATCATCAACAACTTGCGTTTTGCTGATGACATTGCACTCATAGCTGAAAGCCAAAAGGACCTTCAAACTCTAGTTGACAAAGTCCAACAAAGCAGCTCAAAATTTGGACTGAAGATTAACATTGAAAAGACAGAAACGCAGATCATCAGCAAAGAGATCAAACAACTAAACATCACCATAGAAGGAAAACAACTAACACAAGTTTACATACCTAGGAGGAATAATGAGCCAAAGTGGATCTAACACTGAGGACATAAAACACCGCATTGGAAAGGCTATGGGCGTAGTCCAAAGACTCCACAACATCTGGCGATCAACCAAAATTAGAAAAAGAACAAAGACAGAGCTTTACAAAGTGCTTGTCCTGTCGATATTACTGTACGGATCTGAAACCTGGACCCTAAAAAAGGAAGACGAGAGAAGACTCCTGACATTTGAGATGACATGCCTCAGGAAGATTCTTGGTGTTACAAGAATGGACAGAATTAGAAATACAATTATAAGAAACCAGCTCAACATGAATCACACAGTAATAGACCGGATATCCCAAAAAAGACTTCGCTTCTTTGGACACACACAACGAATGCCTCCATCACGCTTCCCAAGAGTTGTATTACTTAGAAGGAAGAATACACGGGACCAGGCCACGTGGAAGACCTCCAAAGCGATGGACAGACTGCATCAAATCAGACTGCTCCAACCGAAATATAAACTCCATCACAGAGGCTACACACCTGGCAAGAAATTGGCAAAAATGGCGGGAAATCGTGATGCAGATGCCACCACTCAACCCACCGTTGGAGTGAAAGGCATAAGTCAAGTAAGTCAAGTCAATAATTATTATCATCGTCGTCGATCATCATCCTCCCCATCATAAACCAGTATTGTGATCATCATCATCATCATCACCTCCATCAATATCATATCATCACGATAATTATTATCATCGTCATCATTATAATAATTATTATCATAATTATCATTATCATCACCATCATCAATATCATATTATCACGATAATTATTATGATCGTCATCATCATAATTATTATCATCGTCATCATTATAATAATTATCATCGTCATCATCATCATCAATATCATATCATCACGATAATTATTATCGTCATCGTCATCCATATCATATCATCACGATAATTATTATCATCATCATCATAATTATTATCATCGTCGTCATCATCCTCCCCATCATAAACCATTATTGTGATCATCATCATCATCATCATCATCATCACCATCATCAATATCATATCATCACGATAATTAGTATCATCGTCATCCATATCATATCATCACGATAATTATTATCGCCATCATCATCGTCATCCATATCATATCATCACGATAATTATTATCATCATCATCATCATAATTATTATCATCAATCATCGTCATCACAATAATTATTATCATCGTCATCATCATCGTCATCAATATCATATCATCACGATAATTAGTATCATCGTCATCCATATCATATCATCACGATAATTATTATCGCCATCATCATCGTCATCCATATCATATCATCACGATAATTATTATCATCATCATCATCATAATTATTATCAACGTCGTTATCATCCTCCCCATCATAAACCATTATTGTGATCATCATCATCATCATTATCATTAACATCACCATCATCAATTATCATATCATCACGATAATTATTATCATCGTCATCATCATAATAATTATTATCGTCATACAATCATCATCATCACAATAATGATTATCATCGTCATCATCGTCATCAATATCATATCATCACAAAAATTATTATCATCATCATTGTCATCCATATCATATCATCACGATAATTATTATCATCATCATCATAATAATTATTATCATCGTCGTCATCATCATAAACCATTATTGTGATCATCATCATCACCATCATCAATATCATATCACGATAATTATTATCATCGTCATCAATCATCATCATCTTCATCAACTATTATCGTGTTTTGTCATCATCGTCATCATCCTCCCCATCATAAACCATTATCGTGATCATCATCATCATCATTATCATTATCATCACCATCATCATCATCATCATCAGAACAAATAAAGAGTGCACTATATTTTATTATGTAAACAGTAATTATAACGATACTTTATTTCACAAAGCCATTTAGCTCCTTGAAAACGTGTGACATGTACTATGAGAGATACGGTACACTGCACATCTGAACGGTTGCGTCTTCACAAAGGTGGTGCACGCACAAAGGCCGGTAACCTTGTATAGAAATTATTCTATACAAAGATCCCAGTTAGGTACAGAACATAGCTCTATCATATCGATGAGCTCTATGCATACAGAATCACGTACAATCCATACAGTACAATCCCTATTGGCATGGCGCGCACGCACGGAATATTTCGCTGCCACTATTATTGTACGCGTAATGGGAATACTGCCTGTCCAAGCGAAACGCAATTTCTCTAAATTTTGGCTGGTAGATCGTACATTCACCGCTGTACGAAATTATTTCAACTTTGTAAGTAACATTACATACTTTATACAGTTACCAATTGCTGTAAAACTCATGATACGTCCCAAGTTTGAGATATTTCGATAGCTTATTATATTAGCTTTCAAGTGATATAACAAATTTCGAAACCGACTAAAGTCGGTTCCCGGGTGTGAGTGTGTGACACGGGGCCCGTATTAACTCGGTTCCAGGAAGAAACGGGTTAACTTCGGAAATGGTCTAAAAATCCAATACTTACCGGTCCACTCAAGCCTGTGCATCATTTGTATAATGGCTTAAACATATAGAATACGATAAATACATACATCAATGAAACTGGCATTTGTATCATGCGAAAACAGTCCCAGTTCCTTGCATTAATTGTAATGTTTTATTTTATTGTCCTAGGTATTTCGAGAATATTCTCAACAGACAACGGGGGCCAGGTAAGAAGATGATAATTAAATTTAACCAGTTGATTCTGTATGTAATTATATATTGTATCAATATATTCAAAATGTAATACTTAAATGTATAGAAAATACAATTATGAACTAAACTTTATCCGCAATTAGCGTTTTACTCATAACTTGGATATTCTCTGTGGCTGTTCTTCTCCATTATTTTCTGCTCATATTTGTTTTAGAGTACATTATTTTATCGACGCGAGCTGTTCTACCCATTTATACTGTATGTTTAATATTTACTTATTTCTCTTTCAATAAAGGCATATCATTTAAGAAGATGTCCTCTTTGTCTTACTAATTAACTATCTTTCTTCGCAGGAACGGAAACTGATAGGTGGTTCACAGCAAATCAGTGAAGAAATAGCCAAGCGTTTAGGAGAAGGTAAGCGTTTGTGTTAAGCCCGGCGCAGACAGGGCCGACTCGATCCGACTGGTTTTCAGTCAGGCTAGAGTCAGTTTCGCTCAGTCGGAGCCAATCCAACATGTTGAATCGGCCTTGAATGACCTCCGACCGGCACTTGACTGGAAAAACCGGAGTCCTAAGGCAGCACATACTGAGTTAATCAGGCTGAAAACCAGTCGGATCGGGTCGAGTCGGCTCTGTCTGCGCCGGGCATTAAACTCTTCATCGTAACCTTTTCTCGAATTTTATAGGAGGTGGGCTCTATTGAACACATTTTACCTCTACATGAAGAGGTATTGACTGCAGTTAATAACAAAGTTATGTGGTTTCACTCATATTAAAGGGATAGTTGAGTTTTGGCAAAGAGGGCACTTCCCAAAATATTTTGTTGTGAGATAATGAGATAACTATTAGTTTGTACCGTAATGGTGCAGGTTTTGGTTACTAAAGTTAAGTTTGACCAATACTCAACTATCCCTTTAACATTCATGAATAAGAATAAGGAGAGGTACTAACAGGCGTTTCTGTGTGTGTGTGTGTGTTTTTTTTATTTTTTTATTTCCATCATAGTTGTTTCCCTTCACCTGATGAAACAAAGTGAACATGGTGAAAGGGGCGTACCACTTTTTATTTGTTTGCATTAACATTGTCAAGCATAGGCTTATCTATTCAGAATTTGATTATGATATCAATATTGCTCATATAAAACTTGAACCATGTACATTTAATTGTAAAGCTGCTCACCAATTTACCATCCATATATTCATGCAAGTTTAAAAATACGTATACAAATAAATATTTCTAATGCATTGTCAGCAACAAAACATCACTTTTTACGTACAATGTTTTGTACATCAATATTTTCAAATGCATTCATAAAGAAAAACATCATAGTTCCCAAAATGAATGTAATTTATCTCATGTTTGTATTTCATTTGTTTTCCGTTGCAATGTTTATTTATGCAATAATGTCTCATCTCTGCTAGAAAATGTGTACCTGGAGCACCCCGTTCATACCGTGAGCCAAGATGGCGATGGCATCACAGTGACAACCAAAGAAGGTCAGGTATTCCAGGTAGGCAGACTGCAGATAATGTATGTGTGCGTATGTGTGTGTGCGTGTGTGTGTGTGTTATGTGTATGTTTGTGTGTGTGTGTGTGTGTGTATGTGTGTGATCGTGTTCGTGTGTGTGTGTGATCGTGTTCGTATATGTGTGAAATATTTGGGTGTTTGACCGCTAATGATGACTACAACGATAACGATGTTGATGACTGTGAAAAAAACAATGATGGATAATCAATAATAAACAATCTAATTAATTGTCATTTCGTCTTTAAAATAATGATCTATTTTTATTGCATCGAATTTACTAGGGGGAATAGGTCAGTTTATTTCTACCGATAAATAACAATAGTTCATTTTTGTACTAATTGTATATAAAAACTGATTCTCCGATTCCCCATTGATGACGTATTTAATACGTCATCAATAGAAAGCGCGTATTGCCTACGCGCGCAGCTTGTTCCCAAGTAAAATTTCGCACGGTTGTTGTTGAGGTGCTCAACCCATTCTATGAATCAACCATAGAGCTATCAGCGATTTGTTTGCTTATTGCGAAACAATTGGATATTACTAAGCTAAATAATTCGTCTTCTTTCCCCTAAACTTGACGAATATCTTAACCAACGCATCATGGGATGCATATTTTCAAAATGTGCCCGAGAAAATCGGGATAGCTATGAAAAATCCGACATCGAGAGCAGCGCTCACTCTGAATCGCATCAGCCTAGATCAGACCCCGAGGAGGTCGTTGATGTGTCCACCACAGGAGTGGAGATCGTTCTCTACGGCTTGGACGATGATGAGGACGATGACACGCAATATCGTATTGTCAATGAAAATCTCGAATATGCGAATTCAACACGTGATTATCGTAAGTTTAATGCAAACAAACACCTTAAGTTTTAAAAACTAACATTTTATTATTGTTTGAATTGTAAACGAGTCTTTGTTAGATACGTATTTTATAACAAACATCGAACAGAGAAGTTGAGACGCACGTAACTGTGTTTGAAAGACGATTTTAATTCGTTTTGTTTTCCGTTTACTGAAATCATTAGCGGTGATTAGAGTAAGAATTTACGATTAAAATTACGTTGTATATTGACATCAACCAAACACACATTGACTACACGAATTTCTATTCTTATCAAAAACTTGTACAGATTATAATATCATTTTGTGTTATAAATCTGTCTACAAATGTATAACCTTTATTCACATAATGTACTTCCTCTAACAATTATTCAAATAACAGACGATGAGTGCCACGCGCCAGGGAAACCCACAGGTGTGACGTCACAATACCACACGGCTGAAAGAGGCGGGGCCAAGAACGTGACTCTCGAGAAGTCTTCCAATCAGGATGTCAAGCAGGCGGCCGCATTGGAGAAGACGAGAATCATTCAGGTTCGAAACTCAAATAAATCATAATTTTAATGTTTATTTATACAGTACATTATACAGTTGTGTATAATATTGCTTTTCTATCAACTGTTGATTATACACAAATGAATGATTCAGAAAATGTTCACTTGACTCAGACTGACAATAAATGTGTGGACAATTTAGAGCAAGAATACGAATAAGAAATGATAGAAAAAATGATTCAATCCAAACTTGGTTGTGAATAATACAACTAATAACATATTTTGAATTCATAACTACTAATTTTAGAAATATAAAATAATCATTTCCCTAGTATACTTAAAATATGTCTTCTCACTTGTTTATTATAACCAGGAAATCGCCCAAATTCAACACCAGGATCTGCAGAGCGCCAGAGAAAGGGTCTTCAGATCCATCGTTCGTCAAGAGGCACTGGCTGTGGCTGCTGCTATCAGGGCGTCTGAAGATCTCATGAGAGCGGAGCCGACCGGTGTGACGAATCGGGAGCCAGTCTCAGCTACTTGTGGTGCTTCACCTTGTGGCCGACAGAGTGTCTTGAATTCCAACGTTCGAGAGGATGCGCTGTCTGTGACTGCTGCACTTACGGAACCAGAGGATCCCAATGGTCATGATGGTGCAGAACCTACTGGTATGGCAAAGCAAGATTCAGTCTCAGCTTCTCCCCGTGCATCACCTCATCGAGCAGATGTTATCCAGCAGAATGGGTCAGAGGCTGGGAGGGGACAGATTGGTGATATTGTAGTGGGTGCTGCACTTGGTGAGTCTGATTATGTAGAGGAAGCAAAACAGACCGGTGTGACGCACCAGGAACCTGTCGCAGGAGCGAATGAGTCTTCAAGTTGTCAGCCACACCTTATTCAGGAAATCGAGGAAAGTGGGATTGGTACAAGAAATAGTAACATCACATCAGTAGCCAAGGGTATTGCCGGATCCAAATTACGAGAGCTCCGACGTGCAAAAGACGATCTTACAAAGGCCGTTATTTGTCGAGATGCGCTGGCTGTGGTTGCGCACATCATTTTGGACAGAGCACAGTCGGCAATCCGTTCAAAGAAGGACCCAACTTTGCCAATCCCTCCGACATTGCCCAAATCTAACTACAATAAGTATAGTGATGTTACCAAGGACGATGACAAGGGCAGTTTAGAACCTCCTGCCTTAGAGCGACCCGTACATGGAGAGACATTGAGAGCACAGAGAACACCAATGGAAACCGTTGTGTCCTTCCTACTCGAAGAACTCATAGGTAGTGCTGTGATGAAAATATAATTTTCTGGATGAAAGAAGCCATTCTAATAATCATACCCGAGTTGTCGATCTGGTTGATGTTACGGTTTTCAAGTCTAATGGGACAAGGGCAAACCTCTTTAAGGAGTAATGTCATGTCAGAAAGGCTCCCTGGAGTACCAAATTGGCCGATGGTAATGCATCAATAACTTCACTGCAAGTAAATGAAGCAGCCACTCGGGATCAATCTGCAACATCACCTAATATCGAAGACAACATCGTGAACAAGGTGGATGGATTTCAACCAAGCATGATCCCTGTCAGAAAAAATATATAAGGCCAATAATAACGCTTCTATGTCATGTAGTGTCAATGCTGAGACAACTTCGCAAATTACAGAAACAACAACTAGTGCAAAGAAAAACTTGAACACCACTATGCATCTCAAAGAAGCAATATCCCTGTCAGAAAAATTACACGGCGCATACGTTCCAAACAGGCAAACATGACTTTCCAACTTTCAAAGGCGACAACGACTGCAACGAACAACTTGAATAGCGCCGACGCCGAGGCACACCAAATAAGCAAAATCCCTATTCGAAAAGTTATAATGCAGTAATCATGCCGATAATGCTGTTGTCTAGGTTTTCGAGAAACAATCCTGAGACAACCTCGAACATTCTCAAGCAACATATAATGCAGAGAACAAACTTAACACTGTTGATGTACCTCGAGGAAGCAAGGGGAAGCAACATCCCTGCCAGTCTAGGATACATCTTGTTACGAGAAGAGTCGAAATTAACTCCGCAGCAGTCAAAAACATCACCTAAATATTTTGACTAATTAACTATCCGATTCATTCATTATCAGATCAAAATAATGATACGGTTTTTAAGAATAGGACTTTGAACATGTAACAAATAAAGGAATGTGCATCTGTCATTCAAAATTTGTGTTTTTGTGTTTGATTGTGTTTTGTTGTTGTTTACTATCGGCAATAATAAGCATTGATATCATCTTACAAGTATACATTTGCCACATTAAGTTTGCGTTACAATCATATTTTTATTTTATCAAAATTGAATACAGTATAAACAAATACTGTAATAAATTCATTACTTTATTTTCATAACATTTCGTTATTAACGGAATATAATTGTGTATCTGGGTGTGCATGTGTCCAAGGTGTGTGCAGATATATTGATACTGATACGATAATTTTGTTTTTATGTAATATCTCTTATTTGGTATTCTTTATCACCAGTCTCTCCATTTAGGCATACCGTGTGGGTGTTTTCACAAAGATTCTAAGTTGAACAGTTTATTTTGTTATCATCAAGGAGCCTTAAAATAATTAATGTCTCAAATACTTGAATTTGTTTGCGTTTCATAATGTTTTATTCTAAGGCTATTAATGGCTTCCATAAACGGTAAGTCCAACTTAGAGTTAAGTTGATCTTTGAATCTTTGTGATGCACTCCCTGTGTCATTTCGGACATGTGTATCTGTTATTGTCCCATTCACGCAGCTCAGTGTCAACAACCTTAACAGGGATTTTAATATATGTTTCAGCGTATTTAGATACATTTCCATTCAAATATTAAAAGTGCACCTGTAAAGTGTCAGATATTGCCCAAAATGACATTTGAGACTTGAATATTATACTAAAATCATGGTAAGATATATGTCTGAATGGTGTCTGAAAGTTTCATTGAAAAAAAAACACTGCTTTTCTGGTTAAAATAGCGAAAATTTGCGTTAGCTTTTGCAACTAATTACAGTATAACGCTTATGACGTTTATGACCGTCTGTAAACGCTCTTGAGCTGACGGATTATCAATGATATATATCTTCATACTAAAGGGGCATTTGAAAAGATCTAATCCTTTTTTATTCTTCTCTTACCATAAGCTAAAAAACACGGTAGAAGAGAAATGTGGAAGCTCAAAGTAATTTGTGTGGAGTTAGACACTTAACTGGTGCACCTTAAACCTTATTGTAACCCGTTAGTCATAGGTTGTTTTGTTAAAGTGATAGGACAGTCTTGGTCAAACATAATTTCAGTGTCTTAAACTTATAACTTATCAAAAACTAACAGTTATATTCCAATGATGCTTGCATGGTAGAACATTCTATTAACGGCTTAGTAAATCGCCTGTTTTCATTCAATAATTATGTTGGTTTTCTTCTAAACGTAATACTTTTCTATTTTTTAATTTTCCAATTCAGGCTGAATATGTGATCAGCGCAGTGCCATTGGCTTTACTAGGGAAGATCTCCTTCAGACCGCCTTTATCACCTCTCAAAAACCAGGTACGAGAAACAAATTAATTGATAGTAATCATGGTAAAAATAACTACAGTTTCAAATTATAGAAAGCTCGCTAGTGATTCCAAGGGATCTTGTAACAATGGTCAAATTTATAACTTGCTACTGGCTAGCCATAACTATGTACAAAGTAAGTGCAATGAGTTAGCGAATAATTATCACTTTGCATTTTTGCTTATAATTCTGCCATATGACATCCATTTAACTTAAAATGTTCTAACATTTCTTAATTGATATATCGGATCACACTAATACACTAGATCTCTTTAAAGGGATCTAGTAACTTTGTTGACATGTGCAAAAACGGATGAATAGTTGATAAACATTTATATTTTAGTGATCTGATATGTCCACTAACATACTAAGTAATATGTGAAATGTTCACGTTAAATGGATATTGGCCGAGTAATGAGCGAAAATGTAAAGTGATAATACGCTAAACTTATTGCACCGACTGTGTACAGACACTATCATAATTTTCCAATGGGTAATTCCAAATCCGAACACTTCAATCGTAAAGTATCTTTTGAAAAACCGAAACCGGTTCCATGCTTCTGTTCATAATACAAATATAACAAAGTATGCGAGAACCACTAGAGTTCTAAGTAAGGTTTGAGGATGTGGACTGTGGTACTAGATCTATTTAAAACTGTACCGTCTCTACACTACCCAGCTATAATAAATTGAAACAAGAAATAATGACTCTTTTTAATAAATAATAATCCCGCTCATAAGATACAATACCTGGGGGGTGTTTCACAAAGATCCTAAGTTGATTTTAGCACTAAGATGGTCTTACATATTATGGAAAGCCATTAGTGTCTTGAAACAGTTTTATAAAAGTTATGTTAAAATGCATAAAATGTTGATATTTTCTAATGTTCAAAGAGATTCATAATCTTCACATACAATTCATGCAATCTCTTTGATAATTAGAAAATATATATGATTTGAATCAACATTTTATGCATTTCAACATAAATTTTACAAAAATGTTTCAAGGCACTAATGGCTTTCCATAATATTTAAGACCATCTTAGTGCTTAGATCAACTTAGGATCTCTGTGAAACACACCCCTGTCCACATTATATGTTTGTGTGCACTATCACCACTCCCTTTGACGCATCCCTGACAAAAGGCTGAGGGACATAGAGAAGACAATTATCTGATTAGGTACATGACTTTGTAAATAATACTAATTGTAAATATCATATTTAAATTATTACAAAGTGAATTATCAGATGCTGATTTTTATTTGTAAACCTGGACATGTTGTTAGTTTATTTTGTTTTGTCTTATTTGAGCGAATCACAATGAGACATGAAGCTGTATAATTATATATATATTTATATATATATTTCAATGTATTAATTCAAAAGTCAAGCTAATAAGTATGTATTCAATTTTTTAGCTGAGCCAGCGAATACCTATGGGATCTTGCATAAAGTCTATGATCTACTACGACAGACCTTTCTGGAGAGCGCAGAGTAAGTAAGTTTGGTTGGTCGGATTGGTCGGTCGGTCGGCCGGTCGTTTGGTTGGTTTTTATTTGTATTGTTTTTGTGAAATATATATTTAATTGTCATTTTACTTTTCGTTTATTTAGAAAATGCAATAAAAAAACAAAATAATAATTTATACAAACGGTGAATTTCTCTATATAATATAAAGTTCGTCGTTATTAATTTGAATAGCCGTTGTATAAACGAAAGGGGACGCACTTGTTCTTTGTGAAATATATATTTAATTGTCATTTTACTTTTCGTTTATTCAGAAAATGCAATGAAAACAACTTAATAATTTATACAAACGGTGAATTTCCCTATATTATACTAGTTTGTCGTTATTAATTTGAGGAGCCGTTGTACAAACGGAAGAGGGCGCACTTGTTCGTCGCGCGTTTATCACATTGATGCGTCAACAGCATAGATACCTGAGACCTCCATATTGCTAGACCGGTGCTCTTACCATTAAAACAGAACGGCCGTTATATTTCAATATACTAATAGTGATGCATGTTTACTCTATTGTAAACAAAAGTCATAATATTAGTGAATGTTTTGTAACATCTGCGTCTTCTTTGATAATTCATTTAAACATTTACCCTTTTCTTCATGTTCGTTCACTTGCAGATTTTTCCGGTTTTTCGCTGACGGACGACATTGTTGTAGCCTCTATCGATGACACCAAGCCAGATGGGTCACTCGCCTGCTTAGTTGGGTATAAACTCTTCTTTTTTTTGTAGGATTGAATGTTCAATGTCGTAACTTCCTCAAATATATTCATTTTATTTTCATTCAATTTCATCGATTTGTTCACCGCAACTATACCGTCCAGTTCAAATTCGTTCCTTAGCTTTTGAATTTGGCTTAAGGTCATTAAAAAAAACTGTTTATTTGTATCACTTTTGTAATTCAATTTAAAACGATTGCGTTTGTATGGAAACTTGAATGCTAACAGCGGAATTGCTGACGATGTGTGAATATAATGCAACAAGTTCTAAATCACTTGACCAATGAGCTAAATCGAATGCACTAAATGCAATTTCGAGTAACAATTTGTGTCCATTATACGAGGGGAAACTGTTTTAATGGTAGCAAGTTTTTACTTGGTTTCTTATTAAGTCCAACGTACACAGTGCCAACTCAACCCGACTGGTTTCAGTCATGCTAGAGTCGGGCCCGATCAGTCGGAGGCGATTCAACATTTCGAATCGGTTCCGACTGCATGGCAAAATTAGAGTGATGAGACAATACACACTGAGCCGATCCGACTAAAAATCACAGTCGGATCGGGTCAAGTTCGCTCTGTGTGCGTTGGGCTTTATTAGCCTGTTCCTATTATAAAGAAATGGAATATTTGGGATACACCTTGCAGTGTGGTCGTGTGGTAGTGGTCGTTGTGTCTGGCAAACCTTGGACAAGCTTTTAGGTTGCCAGTAACAGGGTTTCTTAGTTTTTGTTCTTCAATGTGCATATTTTGACTAATAGTTATTTTCACTAGTCAGGAAAACAACAACCACCAATACTGATTTCGCAACAAAACCGAACATTTAGTTGTTACAAGTCAATAACGCCGGACGAAACCGATAAAGTCTTTTGAACTTTGATTTTGTTTGCAGATGAAACATACAGTACATATTTTGTTTTTGTCTAATACAGTTTCATCAATGGTGATAAGGCTAGAGAGTTCGCAGTACTTACACAAGACGAGCGGTAAGTAAATTCGTATGAAGTGATCATTTAAATGTTATATTTCGTAATAATTATTATTAGAAGTAGTAGTAGTAGTAATAGTAGTAGTAGTAGTAGTAGTAGTAGTAGTAGTAGTAGTAGTAGTAGTAGTAGTAGTAGTAGTAGTAGTAGTAGTAGTAGTAGTAGTAGTAGTAGAAGTAGTATTGGTAGTGGTAGTGGTAGTAGCAGTGATAGTGGTAGTGGTAGTGGTAGTGGTAGTGGTAGTGGTAGTGGTAGTAGTAGTAGTAGTAGTAGTAGTAGTAGTAGTAGTAGTAGTAGTAGTAGTAGTAGTAGTAGTAGTAGTAGTAGTAGTAGTAGTAGTAGTAGTAGTAGTAGAGTAGTGGTAGTGGTAGTGGTAGTGGTAGTGGTGGTGGTGGTGGTGGTGGTGGTGGTGGTGGTGGTAGTGGTAGTGGTAGTGGTAGTGGCAGTGACAGTGGCAGTGGCAGTAGTAGTAGTAGTAGTAGTAGTAGTAGTAGTAGTAGTAGTAGTAGTAGTAGTAGTAGTAGCAGTAGTATCATCATCATCATCATCATCATCATCATCATCATCATCATCATTATCATCATCATCATCATCATCATCATCATCATCATCATCATCATCATCATCATCATCGTCACCATCATCATCATCATCATCATCATCATCACTATCAACATCATCATCATCATCACCATCATCATCAACATCATCATTATCATGCACGTTAACATGTCAATGTTATAATGATATTATAATACTTCGTGTTTAATGTATCGCACAGGAAAATGATTGTAGCCAGATGTTACGCCAGAGCGTACGGTACTGAAGAAGCATTGAAGGTAGGATATATACAAAATAATTATATTAAATTGTATTCGTATGAATATTTTTAAAAATTTGTTTGATGTTAAATTATTTCTTGAACAATGATAACACGCGTCGGGATAACTTTAGTGCAGGATTGATCTTATAAATCTTACGTTATAACACAACTTTTTCTTTTTTTTGTATTGGCACTTTGAATCATTTTCGGATGCGTTCATACTAATTTGTAATCATACACATTTCGTTTTACTACTTGTCTAGTTCTAATTCCACTTGTTTTGCTTGTGTGTAGCCTTCCCATTTTAATGCGCTTTATTAACGATATGTATGATGTAAACCTGTTATATTATTAGTGTTGTCATGATCGTCATTGGTCAAAATTACTAAATTAACCTGAGCTAAACACCTCATTTATTACATTCATGGCATTAAAAAAAAGGTACAATTTACAAATGTGTTGATACTTTATATTATTATCTTTGACAGCCTATCCACTACATAGAGAAGAACTGGATGGAGGAGGAGTACAGCGGGGGCTGCTACATGGGGGCCACGCCACCGGGGGTCCTCACCAGATATGGAAAGTACGTGAATACGACCTCATTTTAAAGCTTTCATATCATATAGTATTTCATAAATAAATGTATGATAAACCATTAAACAAGATAAACAAATCGGTATGTAAAATATTAAGTGGCATATGATGGATAAATGCATACCGTGGGGGTTGCTATATATCGGGACTACGCCACCGGGGGCTCCTCACCAGATATGGACAATACGTAAATATGTCTTAAAAAGTGTCATGTTTCTTTTTGTGCGGAGTATATTATGGAAAGAGGTTATGTAATGTGTTCGGGTTTATATGTCCCATAATGTTGAATATATCACTCAACTAGAGCTTGGCTTTTGATCCTATATAGAAGAATCTTCGTCAGTGCCAAAATGACAATAGCGACACGATGGAGTATACAGACACGTACACGACCATGAGGAAAATGGGGCGGAGAAAAATCAATAATATATTGTCTTGTTATACAAACAGAGCGATGAGAGAGCCCCACGGCAGGGTGTACTTTGCAGGGACGGAGACGGCCACCGCGTGGTCGGGCTACATGGACGGCGCTGTACAGGCCGGCGAGAGGGCTGCTCGCGAGGTAAGACAGCTTCATTGACAGCTACAAGAGATTGATTGATTGATTGATTGATTGATTGACGTAAACAAAGATATACAGCTACACATTGTGGCGACATTAAAAACGGTATATCACTTACAGTCTTTGTGACTTGACACTTTGATACGATATGTTGGATTTCCGCCTCAAATTGATTATAAATGTTAATATGTGTTTCCCTCACAGAAAACAAACATGCATTGTATAGCAGATATGCATCTATGCAAATGATTGACAATAATGTTTGGTTTATTTAATCAACGTCTATAACTCCAAACTTGACCCCAACCGTAAACCTAACCTCAAAGGGACTTGGTAACATTGTCCAAATCCTCAAACTTACTTGGAACTCTAGTGGTTATCTCATACCTTATCATGTTCATATTAACAATACAAGCAAGGGACAGGTTTCGGTTTTTCAAATTTGTCAAATTGTATTCAAAAGATATTTACGATTAAAGTGTTCAGATATTAAATTGTCTACGGGATAATTTCAGCCATGTACAAAGTAAGTGCTTTCGGTTAGTGAATATCACGTTGCATTTTTGCTCATATCTCTGCCAAAAACATCCAATTAACGTGAAATCTTCACACATTACTTTGTGCACATATCAGATCACACCAATACACATTCTTTTTAATCACTCATCACTTTTTGCACTTGTCAACAAAGTTACTAGATCCCTTTAACCCCAATCCGTATACCTAACCAAGATTCTGATTATGGTAGTACACAAAATAGGAGTAAATCACATTAGTTCTTTAATAAACAAATGGGCGTAGAGCAAGCGGTATGCATGTTGCCATTCAGAGCGTGCCCAGGGCATGTGCAACTTGTGAATATTTTGCATTTGAATGTCGCCCTCTAGACTTATATAAAACTATTTTGTTGATGTACTTGATCACTTTATTATGTGTTGGTACAACGTGAGCGAAAACAGTAACACATTTTATTTACTATATTACAAATAAATTAACGAATCAATCTATTTATCAATTATAATTAATCATAACATTATTATTTCAACGTTAATGAGGAAATGAAACGATAGTACGATGTTTTCAAAGTGCTATTGTTTGGAGTAATAAACTAATTGCAGAACAAAACTAACGAATAGATTCTACAAATTATAATTATTGTTTTATCATCGGATGAAATTCAGGTACTCTACGCTCAGGGAAAAATACGAAAGGATGAGATTTGGCAAGACGAACCAGAGAATCCTGTAAGTAAATCACAGTTATGTGTTTTTGTTTATTTTTAATCTAGTCCTTGGCCCGAATTCTTATCAGAATCACAACTTTAGTCCAGGTTTATATGTCCTAAATTCCTGGTTAATGCGTATTTGTGTGTAATTAAATACTATATATATATAGATTCAATAGCCATAATTAATATTAATATTTTATTTGTTTAATTATAACAAATGTACTTCTGATATTGATTATAATGTAATAATACTGATTAATTCGTTTATGTTATTGACCTTCGTGGTATTTTCAATTCAGCTTAATAAATTGACTATTTTAGTGACATTAATTAAATCTGGCTTGATCGTATATCTACTACAGTACTAATTTATATTATGTCCAGTTGCATTTTGCTTCAGTGGCAGCGTATTAACAAGGGGGTGCAACATACATATCAAATTGGGTTTTAGGTAGTTCATTGAGATATGTATGTATTCGATATTTTAGAAATGATTAATAATGAGACCGACCGATTGATTCCGAGGCACAATTTGTCGAACAATTATGGAAAACGACGCACATATCCCGTATCAGACGTGTTATAAGAACAAGTTTTTGTCCCCGTTTATTTTTGGTTCCGGTTAATCCTCACGTTTGACGAGATTTAGTAGAAATTGTCCGTTCTTATTTTCCTATAATGTCTTATTTTCCCTATAATGTCTTATTAAGTACTCATAAATGTTTACGCGTACCGGGTTCTTCCCTGGGGTGATATTTGTGGAGTGTATTACTTTGATTCATTGATTCTTCATTGTTTTCATTTTCTCTCTTTTTCATCAAGAATCAAATGAAAAGCCGAACACGTTTAACAGATCAAAAACACCCGTCCTATATTATATTCCCCCGTTCAACGGTTATGATTTATTCAAATAATTTTTGAGACCGCTCGAATTCAAGATTTAGTGGATTGTTACCCCCTCCCTACTGAATGACATGTGGGTAGAAACATAACGAAATACATAACACATTGATTGTTCATGATTGAGATTCAGCAGCTATACTCACCTTAATCATTAGTTTACATGTAGTGTTGGGCCCTTTATGCCCATACCCCCCTTTGTGAAAACAAACTTGAAACCCCCCCCCCCCCCCCCCCACCCCCTTGATTGTGCCCTCGCCCTCGTGATTTCTCGCTACGCCAATGCGCACGAACAAGTAATATCTCTATTTCTGTCTTTTATCTATATTATATTTCACGGACTACAAAGAAACATAAATCATGTTTCCAATTTTCCCCATTCGCGTGCGCCTGACAAATATATGTGTCACCATAGCAACCTTGGTATGCCTGCCACCAAACGAGAAATGAAACAGTTTCATCTTCAACCTATCAAAAGTATTTTTAACAAGAGTTAATAAATAAGTGACACTGACATTTATGTTATTATGATGTTTTTGATTTATGTATACTCATCCAGCAGTGTGGTGTAAGGTTCACATTTTACCCTATTTCGGATTGACAAAACATTTTAAACACATTGAACCTTCTTGAGCAGAAGCCAAATGAGGTGTTATTTTTAATATCATCCATATGCTCTCTTGCTTATCTTTCATTTTCTATAAAGCAATGATATTGCCAAAAAGGTTACAAACATTGTGCAATCGGAGGCGGCGTAAGGGGTGATAATAATAATAATAACAATAATAGGTTCGATTTATATGCGCCTAATATGAAACCATATCATTACGAAGCGCTTAACACTATCATGACTATTACTACCCCGGTCATAGGATCCAATGCAAACATGCACATATTGTGTGCACCATCTCCACTCTCTGGGGAGCATTCCTTCTAAGCGGCTCATGGGTTTTGAGAAGATCATCCACATAAAGGCTTTCACCTCCTACCGGGTCCCCATTTATAAACCTGGGTAGAGAGCAGCAATTGTGGATAAAGATCATGGGCGTCGATACTTACGTAATACCTATTCATCAGGGGGGATGAATGATTAGATCATCCCCCCTGATGAATGGGTATCAATGACAGATCGACGCCCATGATAAAGATACACTTGGTTCGAACTCAGGATCTCGCGATTGGACAGCGCGCCTTCTTCCAATCTTGCCCTACCACGTCCACATGGTACCAAGTTACCAACATCATATCACATAGCCCAGGTATACTTTGGTTTATACTGGTGTTCAAGTGTTGGTCTCCCTCCAAAGAAGAGAAGTATAGATCGACTCCACTTAATGTTGTCTACGTCACAGCTTATAGTATCAGTTTGTGATTTGTTATACAAACACAAATAGGGTAAACAGAATGTCTATAAATTCATTTAATTCAGCTTTTATGATTAAAGATTGAAAGAAGATTGTAAAGTTGATGCGAGGAGGATCTCTGCATAGCATGGACACATTTTCAGATATTCTTCATAATTTTCTAGAAACGTACTATTCTCTTGAACTGAACTAATTTCTATCGTCCCTTTAAACATGATACTAAAAATAAAAGTGATGAAAGCACACATTTTATACTCACTCTTCTCCCTCACACATCAATACCTCTTGAAGTAAACATTTTAGGTACTTTAGAATCTAACGCTGACCAAAGCTAAATTAACACGGGCCGACTTTGTGCAGCTTCGCCCGCACCTGCTCACCCGATCTTTCCATTAGCTCCAAAACTCCCCAAATT
>JBAMJV010003178.1:0-120000 GCA_037951105.1 Echinarachnius parma
GGTGCGTTGGTATATATCCGTATGTCAAGAATGATCATTTTAATCCAAAATGTATGTAATCATGGCTTTGAACAGGACCGTAGGTGTGGCGACAATTTGTGGTGCCAGCTACCAGCACAAATTGTCGCCGTCGCCTCCACAAATTGTCGCAAACGACAATTTGTGCAGAAAGCGACAATTTGTGGTGTCAACATTTTGCACAAATTGTCGCCTACGACAATTTGTGCAGGTACGACAATTTGTGGTGCAACAAACCCCGTCACATACTATAATTATAGTACACAAACCCAACATCCACCGGATATGTGATATCAACTTGTGGAAAGTGCGAGGGATCCCGCAAAGTAATATAGCTTTTTGTATGAAGTAATTTCTAACGTAGAATTATTATAAAAACATGAAATATGAGGCAGGAAAATTGTACTTCGAACCGTCAGAATCGGATTTCAGACCAGTTTATATAGCGTCTGTCTGGCACGAGAATTGAATAGTGTTTCTGGAAAGGACCATCATAAAAAGGGTCTTATATGGCTCAATGGTTAGAGCACAGTCTAGCCATCCGGAGGTCTATGAGTCGATTCCTGACAGAGCTCAATTGTCTTTGCTATTTTGCCATTTGAAGGGGTTTCAATACAACAACTGATAAACATACAGTCATTTTGACCAATTTGAGATCATTGTGATTGAACCTGTTGAAAAACAATCAAATTAGTGAAATAAAAGGGGATGCTTTTATTCTTGTTTTCAAAAATATACCTTCGTAGGCAATGAATAAGGTAATATTTTTAATTATTTAATTCTGTATATTTTTTCCTCATTAAAAATAATATTTAAAAAATAATATTGTGTGTTATGTGATGGTATCCTAAAATTGAACTACGCAATGACAGTTATCGGTTTTTGCATGGTAATAAAAACTGCTGATTAAGATCAATAATTAGAATTTAATTAAAATAAGAATAATAATAATAATAATAACCCTATTTATATAGCGCTTTTTACAAATTTGATACAAAGAGGTCACAATTCTAGACAATTTCTTCAGTTTCTTATTTTATTGATGTTTCCCAAACATCAAATTCTTCTCCGGCGCTAAGCTGGAGAGGGCGCTTCAAGAGGGCTTCGAGAGGGCGCTTCAAGATGTATTGGTCATTCCTAACATTTCCTTTTAAGGATTTTGCTTGGCTTTGAATCCATTTTAATGCACATTTAATAAAACCTCTAAAATAAGAATCATTCCCTTTTAAATGATCCCGTATAGTTATACAAGTTACATTTCAAAGTAATTGTTTAATTTATCGCCACGCATGAATTGTGTTTGATCTCAGTGGTAGATGGTAGTTGGTGATGATTGTTGGCCGTAGTGACATGGTAGACCTAATATGTGGTGACAGTTGTAGTGGTGGTAGTGGTAGTGAGGGGTAACCTTACTGTTTGTGTAAGGGTCATTTTTCATAGCAGATTTCCTTACTTCCCCTGCTTGGTGTGTTCAAACACCCGCCATTAGCGAAAATTACTGTTTTAGGTATATCAAACACACCCCAACTAATTGCCACTGAATGAAGCTAACCCCCCCCCCCCCCCCCCCCACACCCTTGAACAAATCCTGGGTACGACTATGAAAGGACCGCTGTTCATAAAACGGAAAGGGACCGCTATTCATAAAACGGAAAAGGGACCGCTATTCATAAAACAGAAAACGGACGGCTATTCATAAAACAGAGGGACCGCTATTCATGAAACGAAAAAGGGACCGCTATTCATGAAACGGAAAAGGGACCACTATTCATAAAAGGCATAACAGACCTCTGATCATGAAGTCGTGACTCATAATACAGAGGAAGGGTCGCTATTCATAAATAATTCACAATGAGGGTCACTAATCATAAGAGTCGCTTTTCATGATATGAAGGAAGGGTTTTATTCTTAATTCATGTTGGGGTCACCTTTACTCATATAAGTGTTTCTAATCATAATGCAAGAACATGGTCGCTATTCACAAAACAACAGGGTGGCTAGCAGTTATTTTCTTACATAATAAATATTGACCCTGATGTTGTATTATGAATAGCAACTTTTTAGCAACATGATGAATATCGACACTTATTTCGTATTATGAATAGCAACCCTTGATATGAATAATGAATAGCGACCTTTGGTTGAAATTATACATAGGGACCCTCATACACATGTTAGTGATAATGGTTGCGGTGGTTAATTTATTTGCTTAGGTGGTGCACGGTCACGGTGTTATTGCATGATGCTGCCATAGGTGGATGAAAGGTAAATGGGGATGGGGGAAGAGTAATTTTTCGCACGTGTTGGCGAATGTTTCTATTAGAAATATTACATATTTTCATGACAACGTTTGCTAAAAAAAAAAGCAAGGAAAGACTAAAAGGGGACACATGATGGATAGGTAAATTTTTATTTTATTTTATTTTATACAATTTGTGCTTGAAATGTACAGATGGGGTTAATTTTGTCGCCAATTTGTACATGTTGTTCGGTAAAAGAGATCTGATTTGCTGAAAAATGTTTTTTGAGATGCCCCGAAATAAGAGTTGATATTTGACTATGGGAACCACCGCGTACGTGTTATGCCTCTTAATATGAAGCGAGGCCACTGGGATGGGTTGTTCTGTACACGCGTTTTCGAATCGCTCTCTTGGGCGGTTGACAACGTATAGTCATGATTATAAAGTGCTTTCGGAAACAAAAGTGTGCAATATATGACTATTACACTGACTTTTTAAAACTGATCTCGGAGAATCCAAGTTGTTTCTTAGAAAAAAATCCCTCCTAAATCACAAATGAACGCCCCGAAATTGCTTATAACGCTGTCTCAAATTACACAAAAGCGTGTGACGTCATTGCAGTCGAAAGTTTGCAGTTATCTGTACAGGGAAATGCGACTTCCGCCTACAGTGACGTCATTTGAAAACGCCCCTGCAAGGCGGGGCTGGGCTTTACAGGTCACGGAAGGCTTATAAACTGTTTTTAAAACTTGATATTGTACTTTTCCTGACATTTATTGAAGTTATTATTATACAAACTCAGTCTGGATTCCGGAATAATGCCAACAGAGGATAATTTGATGTAATAATGTAATAGTGTACTTGTTTTGGTTTGCAAGGCCACTTATCATGACAATAGATGCATTGAGCTGTCGGGCACCGATATACCGACTGTAAATTTTGTGGTAATCGTAGAATCTTCAGTATTCCACGCTATGATGTAGCATTTAGACGAACAACCTGACCCAACCCACTACCGACAGAAATCTGTTTCAGTTCGGGATGTTGTCGGACTGATGTCGGGCTTCGTCACGGTCTAACTACTGCATGTTCTGGTACTCAACTTTGGGGAAGTTGATTCTTTCGAACATGCCATTTGCATAACGCTTCCCACAAGTCCGACACTAAACCGACATCAGACCAAATCGATACCAAATCTACCTATTCTCCGACGACTGTCAAAGTTCAATATCAACATTAGTTTACAGTTTGAACATTTAATGTAATTGTCCGTTCGGGAATCAATCTTGTTACACTGTATTGACAGTATATTTTGAGAAATTTACGTTGTATAAAATGATATACAAAGAAGAATGAATTGGAAACTAATCATAAAGTGATACGCTTATACCTAGAGGATCGTCAAAAGCGAGCCCATCACCCGAACGACCCCGATATGTCGGTTTGGTGCTGTGACTGGGCCATCAGACTTGCACAAGCACTCCATAATGATTGGATTAATTAAACAAAAGCAATGACAGCAATTGTAGAAGAAGAGAAAATAGATTACAGAGTGTTCTCCCCCTTTCAATGATTCACATAGGTACCCCCTCCAATAATTCACTGACACCGTCTCAATCAGTCCGATACTTGTCCCTAATGTTTGTAAAATTCATGTACGTCTTCTGCGCCATCAATCTAGTTCCATTATATCATTATACAGACAAATATAATTAAGCTAGTTCAACCATGGTTCAACTTTATCTAAATCGACCGAACACACTTGCAACTTTGTGCTTCTTTCTTGCTTTTCTCTGGCTGTTTTCCTCGAACTTGTGGAAGTAATTATGTAACATGTTTAGATTTGTTAAACTTCATTTTTGTCATTGACATATTTCTGGTTTTATTTGAAAAGTAGTGAGGATTGTTTCAACTGTTTACAAATCCATGCCAATGCTTTAGCAAATAGCACTTGAATTTGTCTCTCTTAATGACTATTTGATATTAATTCATAATGAAACTTTTACTCATTACATATTGGAAATATAAATTTAAATTAACATGTATTTATAAACCCTTTGTCATTTCTTTTAGTTAGTAGATCCCTTTAATGTCTGCATTAACCTATTGCCTATATACGTGAACCATGCATGAGGGTACTGTATTAACTCTATGGGGATTGCATAATCTAGATTGTCTCTGCATGTTGTCAGCATGCCGCTATGATATGCCGCTGTCAAAAAAGGGGATCTAAGGTTCTTAGTCTACTGACTAAGTGCGGTCAGACTGATTGGGAGCACGCATATTATTGGGAGAGGAGGGGCGCACTCCGTCTATGTATTGCTTTAATTTGTAAACAAATTTCCCCTTATGTGCTCTGTATAAAATTATTAGGGGCATGTCACGTGCCCATTCCCCATGACCCCTGGCATTATACCACTGCCTCTACCACTTAGGCAGCTTGCAGATGAAGTCATTGGGACGTGTATAGCCGCAAGTAATATCGTGCCATTTAAACTCATCGTTCGGTCTGAAGATCACGCAGTCCGACGACGCTCCCGAGGACCCAGTATCTGGCTGTCCAGGCGCCCAGTAGGTATGGTCCACTGCTGACCCATCACTCCACATGTACTCTCCCTCGCTCTCCTTGTCGTGCAGCCCGATCCAGACCCAGTAGGTATCAATCGGAACCTGATCAAAATGTTGTAGAAGGGTACAAACAAATACAATGAGAATATATTTATTTTTTTCGAGATTACACTGACTGCCTTCCTATTTTTCCATATTAATTATGTGCCAAATTGTAAAAAACAATACAAAGTTTTTTTTGTTAATAACAATTATAGGAAAACGATAACGATACCATATATTCATCATCCGCCTTCATCTTCGTCTGTATGTACCATGGGCAGGTTAACTGTCCCGTACGTTACGCTCATCAAAGTAATATTTACAAACGAATATCATCGGACATATTCATGTGAATATTTTATAATTAGATATTTGTATTGGTATAAATGGCGACTTTATAGCTGTATGTTCGTAATGTTTTACATTCAAAGATGATTTTTAATGGCACCTAATGTGGCCTATGCCGTTTGGAACAAAGTTCACAGGCTTGGACTTGCCCTATGTAACTTACATGTAGCTATGCCAGGGATCAGAGCAATATAGAGAGCACATCGAAAGCAGTACTCACCCACTTGTTCCTTACTGAGTCGAAGAGGGCGCTCAAGAAGTCCATTTCTTCTTGTGAGTGGACGGAAGTCAGGTGACCTAGGATGACGTCGGAGTTTTCTCTACACGGAACGGAAAACCCGCGACAGACCATCTCCGCGTCAAACCACGTGACGTTCTTGGTAGAGAAGAATCTGTTCAATGTATATAGAGCAAAGTAAATAACATTTTACCAACATCAACAACAGCAACAACAACAGCAGCAGCATCAACAACTAATGCAACGACAAAACACAATGACAGCAGCAGTAACGACGACAACAGCAACATTAGCAACAACAGTAGCAGCAGCAGCAGCATCAACCACTACAACAACGACAATAACAACAACAGCAGCAGCAACGATAACAACAGCAGCAGCATAAACAACAGCAACAACGGCATAAGCAGCAACAATTCTCCTACCACTGCATTCTAGTCCCATCACCAACATTACCACAACCATCACCACCCCAACTGCAACAACAAAAACAAATACACTACCACCACAACCCCTACGTACACAATCACTATACCACACCAGAGACACCACCATCACCATCACCACAACCAACACTGACCCGCTGGTCAGTGTTGGTTGTGGTGATGGTGATGGTGGTGTAGCTAGAATTTTTCTAGTGGGAGGGGGAGGGGGGCAGTGGCGTAGCTACGGGGGACGGGGGGGGGGGGGGGGGGGCACGTGCCCCACCTGCCCCGCCGCCCCCCCCCACAAAAAAAAAAAAAATCGTTTGGCAAAACGAACCATTGTCGAACGTCCCGAAATTAAAGATATAGTTGAGTTTTGGTATAGAGGGCGCTACACAAAATAATTTATTTGTGAGATAATGAAAAAATGAGTGTCAAATTTGAATGATCATACAATTTTAATGACAGAATAAACTGTAGTTGACCAAAATCGGTTGAAAAATGGCTGAAATATCCATAAACATAACCATTTGTAATAATTGTGGGGCCCCACAATTATTCGATAATTTTGAACTAGCCGTTAAACAAACTTTTTAAAAATGCTTCCTCTGAACACAAATTTACAAAAGAGGTTTTTAAATAGTTGTTGATTATCTCTCTATCTCATCACTATTTCACCAACACATCACATGCACAATATTTTATTTAAAATGGTCAAAACCGACGAGTTTTTAGAGAGCACCCTTTTGATTTTTATGTTTGAATGATAACAGGCGTTTTACTTAGTCATTTGTAATTTTATATTTCTTTCAAGCATGGTGGATTAATTTGTAATGTAATGGTGCAGGTTTTGGTTACTAAAATTCACTTTGACGAAAACTGTACTCTCTTTACCAAAACTCAACTATCCCTTTAAGCCAAATGTGTATGTGTCTCTATCATGATAATGATGTTATCAATGATAATGAAGAACAAAATAACAATGTTCCCCCTAGAACTCGATGGATCCTTCCAAGCGGGAGGCCGCGGTCATCCCTTAAATCAGCTCCGTCAAGACCGCATTTACCATGCATAAAGCCTGCGTCACAAATCAAACGGACTCCGGCCGAATTTGTAGATCGCCCGAGAGTCGCCGAATTTTGAATCCACCAGGGAGTCGAGCGTATTTTTCGCTTGACATCTGCGCTGTCACATATTGTACGGGGCTCGGGAGGCGCCCGTTGAACATAAGTGATTATAAATCGACCCTGGCCCGTAGAAGCCGCCCGACGGCCGCCCGACGGCAGACCGGCACCAGCACGGATCGCGCTCGTAGCATGGTAAATCGTCCAACCGGAGCCTCTGCAGGATAATAGATAACCGTTTGACGCCTTCATGCATGCTATATTAGTCTAGTTCTAGACTCTCGGAATTAATCTCCGCCACCCCGAAGATCTACATACACAGTGATCGAGATCTTCGGGGTGGCGGAGATTAATTCCGAGAGTCTAGAACTAGACTAATGCTATATGGGCGCATAGCTGCACTACATAGTCAAAAACTGTTCCTTGACTACATTCCTCAAGCCAAATGCACTCGTTCCATTATTTCATGACACATAGGCCTACTGGTGATAATCATGATTTTAAGAGAAGCCAGTCATCATCTCCAGAGTCGACATCTGCATCAGTTGAGCATAGGTCTACTAAACCTAACCAAAGGGACCCGTGTTGTGGGCCTAGTCACGCGGTACTTGATAAAATGAGCGATGACAGGCGGGAGACAGGGCAGGGGGGGGGGGGGGGGGGGGGGGTGGGGGACATGCCCCACATACCTGTCAAAGTGGAGGTGATTGTCCCTGCCACTTCATATGCATACAATCATCATTATGCATGTTTGATTCCATAGCTTGAACTACGAATCTTTTTTTTTGGTCTCAGGTATGCACTAAATTTAAAGCCAAAAAAACATGCCAAAGCTCCCTACAGTGGGAAGGGGACACCCATTCTCATACCCTCCCCCGCTTGGTCGCTTCGCTCCCTCGCAATGCCCCCCCCCCCCAATTAAGAGAAGCTTTCGCCCCCCTTCTTGAAAATTATCCTTCTACATGTACATCAAGCGCATCATTTACAGATCGCCTTACCAGACAGATCGAATTCAAATATGTACGCCAGAAACAACAGTTTCACCAAAAGACACATGGGATCAACAGCGTGTGTTTTAATGTGTCCTCGGGCTTAGATCGCAGGGGGGATGGGGAATATTTCCCCCCACCCCACACACACACACACACACACACACACACACACACACACACACACACACACACACACACGCACACACACACACACACACACACACACACACACACACACACACACACACACACACACACACACACACACACCTTTTCGTGCGTTGATGGCCTGTACAAGTACCAACATCCCCTACTTCTTTCGAAGTTAAAGGTGAATGACAATATAGTGGGAAACGCCCCACCCCCTAAAAATGAAATGTACGCTCTCATTACCAACCATGTGAAAGAATATAATTTTACTAATATGGGCCAAGAAACCGCCTACTAATTGATATACTTGCAATATTATAATTTGATCTACTGCGGATTGATACCGGCAACGCGGAATCGCTCATACACTACGTGCAAATGACCGCGTGCGTTACGCGAGCCGTTCGCTATACGTAAGGGCTTGTCCCCAGCTTGTCGATATCTCCAGCCCAGCGCTAGCGGCGCAGACAGGTGGGAACGGGCGGTGGATTTATAGATCTCACGGGCGGGTATTGGATTTTTACCGATATTTCTGTATTTAACTATGCTTAGGTTCGGATTTTACCACACAAGCCCTATTGAAATACTTATTCAACAATATTGATCAATATAGATGTTTTTGGCTACTTTCCCAAAACTGGTATTGGGCTTTAAATCTTTAATGGGGCAGTTCAGTTTTGATAGAGAGGGCGCTGCACAACACAATTTTTTCGTGAGGTAATGTAAAACTGAGTGTCGAATTCGAAAGAAAATGCAATTTTAATGGCAGAATAAACTTTATTTGGTCAAAATCGGTTCAGAAATGGCTAAAATATCAATAAATATATCCGATCGTATTTATTTGGGCCCCAAATAAATACAATGATTTTTTGAAAAAAAAAAAAAAAAATGCTTACACTTTTAAACAATTTTCAAAAACGGTTTTTAAATAGTTTTTGATGATCTCTCTATTTAATCATCATTTCAACAAAACATTACATGCATACTTTTGTATGAAAAATTGTTTATAAGAGAGCGCCCTCCTGTGTTTTAATGGCGCTTTTTGAATGATAACAGGCTTTTTACTTTGTATTATATATCGTTTGTATTTTTGTATACCTTTCGAGCATGGTGGGGTTATAAAGTAATATTAGTTTGTAATGTTACTGTGCAGGTTTTGGTTACTAAAGTTCAGCCCTTACCAAAACTGTACTACCCCTTTAACAAATCTGATAAAATGCATAATAACAATAGTAATGGTAATAATGATAATGACAATATTAAAGGGGTAGTACAGTTTTGGTAAGGCTGAACTTTAGTAACCAAACCTGGACAGTAACATTATAAACTAATAGTAATAACTCCACCATGCTCGAAATGTATACAAAATTACAAACGACTAAGTAAAAAGCCCATTATCATTCAAAAAGAGTCATTAAAACACAAGAGGGCGCTTTCTAAAAAGGCATTGGTTTCAACCATTTTTCATACAAATTTATGCATGTGATGTTTTATTGAAATAATGATAAAATAGAGAGATCAACAACTATTTAAAAAACGCTTTTGAAAATTTTTGAAAAAGTGCAAGCATTTTTTAAATTTTTTGAAAAAATCATCTAATTATTTGGGCCCTAAATAATTATAAGATCAGATATATTTATTGATATTTCAGCCGTTTCTGGGTCGATTTTGACCAAATAAAGTTTATTCTGCCATTAAAATTGCATGTTCTCTCAAATTCGACACTCAGTTTTTTATTACCTCACAAAAAATTGTGATGTGCAACGCCCTCTCTACCAAAACTAAACTACCCCTTTAACCATACATCTAAAATTATATTTTAAACACCTTAAAACACGCACAGACGATGTGAGCGTATTTGTGTGTGTGTATGTATGTGTGTGTGTGTGCGTTTGTAATGGTATGGTCACACGATACTTGCGACGACCTGCAACAGCTTGCGATTGGTCACGTGCGCGTATGAAAGGCGGATAGTGTAAAAGTCTGTAATACATCACCGCCCTGTACAAACTCACTGCAGATATACCGATATAAACACTCACAAAATGTTCCGCAATTCAAGGATGAGCGTTAATATCTCTCTGCTCTCATATTGATATGGTCTTGATGCACAAATTATGGAATACTACTACTACTACTACTACTACTACTACTACTACTACTACTACTACTACTACTACTACTACTACTACTACTACTACTACTACTACTACTACTACTACTACTACTACTAATACTACTACTACTACTACTACTACTACTACTACTACTACTACTACTACTACTACTACTACTACTACTATACTACTACTACTCCTACTCCTACTCCTACTCCTACTCCTAATAATAATTATAATAGTAATATTGATAATTAGAACAATAATATTATTTAATAATAATTAATAATAATATTAGTTCGTATTATATATCGCCTATAATAGCCTCTAAGCGTCAGACCCGCATTGTACACATCATCTACTCCCAGAGGAGCATGCTAGCGGTGGGTACCCTATTGAAATTAGCCTGAGTATGGAGCCATAGCAAAGACAAATGCAAAATATAAACATAGGACGTGGTGCAAGCTTTTGGCTCTTAATTAGCTCATACAAAGACCCCCAATGGGCCAAATATAAATTACCGCGGTAAACAAGGTAGAAAAACAACAAAAATAATAACTGTAGGACATGAAAGAGAATCTTGGGCCCAAGAGCGCAAGAGCCGAGACCACCCCCCGCCCCCCCCCCCCCCCCCCTTCGATCGTTGTCATGTGGATGCCGATCCCAATAATGATAATACAAATCTGTCGGTTGAACACCTCCCTTTCAATGGTAAGGGTATGTAATGAGAATAAATAACTTTTGATGAAAAGCAGACAAATCTAGAGGCTTGCCAGGAGTATTCAGGATAAATCATTGTCTACCAAACAATGCATCGTTGCCATGGGTACAATTTCAATAGGTCACCGCAATTACCGCATGCGATGAGACTTGCCTGAAGTATTCAGGATTAAGTATTGTCTACCAAACCATGACTATTTGCCATGGATACAATTTCAATAGGACAATAGGATGTGCTGTAGCCACCGCAATAACCACAATCACCGCATGCTCTCTCTCTCTCTTCTATTGTTTTGATCGCAACGGATTTTGAACAGATTTTTTGATGTCCAAAAACCTTGCGACGGGACTTGCGATGGGAACCTGCCGTCGCAAGAGAACACACGGCGCATGCGTTCCACGTGACCGGTCGTGCTATTGTTTGATCAACAACCCAAAACCGGGCTTATAATGCTTATTAAGCACGATAAATCACATGTAAGGTTTATTTTAGCCGAAATGTAATACACAAAACCTATTTATGGCTATAATTGGGAATTAGACCGAATATATTGCAATATTTGCATTCTGTTGTAACGTCTAGTTATTTCGAACATGATCGGCCCTTCATAAGTTCTATTGTCTTGTTGCAGGCTGTTGCAGGTCGTCGCAAGCCTCGTGTGACCAAGCCATTAGGACCGTCAATCGGGGATACACACAAGTTTAAACACCGGCAAAACGGGGATATTCCGGAAACCGGGCATATCCCCGGTTTCCGAACAGGGGGGTATAGTGCTTCAGGGATCGTCTTAAGGGCTGTACTGTATGGTATTATGATTTTTTTAAGGATATCCCTTATGTGCCCGTTTTGCACGTTTTTTTTACATAGTGGGTGTATGAGTATGTGTGTGTGTATGCAAGTGAATGTGTGTGTATTTTTAAACCCGCAAATGGGCATATTGCCATGTATTGCCAGGTGTTTATCCCGTGTTTATAATGGCTTGGTCACACGATGCTTGCGACGACCTGCAACAGCCTGCAACAAGACAATATAACTTATGAAGGGCCGATCATGTTCGAAATAAATAGACGTTACAACAGAATGAAAATATCGCAATAAATTCGGTCTAATTCCCAATTATAGCCATAAATAGGTTTTGTGTATTACATGTCGGCTGAAATAAACCTTACATCTGATTTATTGTGCTTAATAAGCATTATAAGCCCGGTTTTGGGTTGATGATCAAATAATAGCACGACCGGTCACGTGGAACGCATGCGCCGTGTGTTCTCTTGCGACGGCAGGTTCCCATCGCAAGTCCCGTCGCAAGGTATTGGACATCAAAAAATTGGTTCAAAATCCGTTGCGATCAAAACAATAGAAGAGAGAGAGAGAGAGCATGCGGTGATTGCGGTTATTGTGGTGGCAGCAGCTTACCCTATTGTCCTATTGAAATTGTATCCATGGCAAATATTCATGGTTTGGTAGACAATACTTAATCCTGAATACTTCAGGCAAGTCTCATCGCATGCGGTAATTGCGGTGACCTATTGAAATTGTATCCATGGCAACGATGCATTGTTTGATAGACAATGATTTATCCTGAATACTCCTGGCAAGCCTCTAGATATTTCTGCTTTTCATCAAAAGTTATTTATTCTCATTACACACCCTCACCATTGAAAAGGAGGTATTCACAACCGACAGATTTGTATTGTCATGATTGGGATCGGCATCCACATGACAACGAAGGGGGGGGGGGGGGGGGGGGGTCTCGGCTCTTGCGCTCTTGGGCCCAAGATTCTCCTTCATGTCCCACATTTATTATTTTTGTTGTTTGTCTACCTTGTTTATATTTGGCCCATTGGGGGTCTCTGTATGAGCTAAAAGCCAAAAGCTTGCACCACGTTCTATGTTTATATTTTGCAACATTTGTCTTTGATATGGCTCCATACTCAGGCTAATTTCATATAAGCTGGATAAGAGGATGTGTACAATGCGGGTCTGACGCTTAGAGGCTATTAGGCGCTATATAAATACGAACTACTATTATTATTAATTATTATTAAATAAATAAAATTATCAATATTACTATTATAATTATTATTATTATTAGGAGTAGTACAATGTAGTAGTAGTAGTAGTAGTAGTAGTAGTAGTAGTAGTAGTAGTAGTAGTAGTAGTAATAGTAGTATTCCATAATGTGTGCATCAAGACCATATCAATATAAGAGCAGAGAGATATTAAAGGGTACCACCACCCAAAACTAATATTTGTATAATAGAAAGGTAACATCTTTAGTATTCCATTCCATCAACAAGTTCACAAAAGTATGTTTGCAGAAAAAAAAAAAAAAATTGGAAATCGCATCACCATTCTAAAGCATGCGTTTATGCGGTCTGAATTGTGTAGACTACCGCGGGTGCAGCAAGCAAATCGCTCGGAATTATATTTCCTACAAACGTACGCGTGAGTAGAATTGGCGCACTCGCAAACCAGGAACCAGGAAATAGTAGTGGTTCCGTAAGTGGTGGAAATTAATTGCTTTGTTTATGAATTACTGAACCCTTTGCAAAATGTTAGGTATCTATTTGATATCACAAAACAGAACCAAAACATGTAGTAATGTGTTGTTATTTGCCCGGTGGTCCCCTTTAACGCTCATCCTTGAATTGCGGAACATGTTGTGAGTGTTTATATTGTATATCTGCAGTGAGTTTGTACAGGGCGGTGATGTATTACAGACTTTTATACTATCCGCCTTTCATACGCGCACGTGACCGATCGCAAGCTGTTGCAGGTCGTCGCAAGTATCGTGTGACCATACCCTAACATTGAAAAAAACATATCCCCAATTGAAGGCTCTTACAAGAATGTGTGCGTTTGTAATCCCTCCCAAACGGGGACGATCGTATGAATACACACCTTCTAATAGGGGACGTACCTGCAATTGAGGACCGTCCCCGGTTCTTACATAGGCTTTACCCGATCACATTTTGGGCAATATCGATATGCTATCGATATGGCAATGATCGGGAGGTAGTCCGGCATTGCATGTTCAAAAACATGTTGGTGCGTATTATCGTGTGTAAGACTACTAATCGGCATGAAGTTTTGCGTATGCGGAATGCAGACAGCGCCATCTTCGCATCTTCGGCGAATTGACTCCAGGCCATGTATGCATGTGACAATATGCTTGCGCGACCGCGGGGCATACGATATAGCGATACGGGGACCGGCCGCGGCCGGCGGCGGTGACAAATGATGGTGTATATAATACATGACTGTATTAGAGTCTTAGCTGGAGCAAAATTAATACCATCGGTGAAGCTCGACATCGGCTCAGAGAGATTGGAGGGATCTAATGGTGGACCAGGAACTTTACATCTGTTAGGTAAGTAGGACTCAGGTAGAGAATTGATTGTTCAGTTTTAGTTTTTACAGCTACACATTTAGGTCTGGTTGGTTCAATTTAGGCTATATAGTATAGATTCAAGCTAGGCGGCGCTCATGAACTTTCATCCGCCCGCTCAGCCGATACTTAGGCGAAGCCGACGCCGCGACGCATTCAAAACCATCGGGTAAAGTAGTCAAAAAATTGCTTAAATTTTGAACAAAATATTACAACAGACCATCTAGGGATAAGGACAAATTGCGGTGAGTAATACGAACCAATTTAGTTGAGTTTAAAGTGATGCAAATACAAACAAAAAGGGGGTACAAAACTGCATTAGCGTCGCGATTGAAATTGCTTTATTTTGTTTCTAGGCCTAGGATTATATAGCGTAGTATAGGGTATTAAGGATGAGGGTTAGTGTTGGTTGTACTAGCCAATCTTTCATACGATAGTATCCAATTTCGGATACTTTGTATTATTGCAAACGATCAGATTGAAAGATGAGATAAATTGCCCCTTTTTACTTTCATCTTTTGAGTTTAGTAATAGTAAGTAAACGTGTACATTTTTCTATAAAAACGTTCACACATCATACAGAAGACAGTCTAAGTATTCTTACGATTGGCTTGCATTACAATGAAGAATATTATGATTATATTATGAAGTAATTAAACGGATCACGTTACAATGGATATTTATGACAATCAACAAAGAACCGTGAAAGGCTTGATTCCTCAAGAATAATGAAAGGGCTTCATTGTGATTGTCATTGACTTCTCGCACAATATGTATTGATTTTTTTGTTGGTCTCTGTAATTTTTTCCTTCCATTCAATCAATTAGTCATAGATTTTAGCTGTTTGAATTTAATCTTAGATTTGTTCGGCCCATTTGTTCTTCTCGTTTCCTTCCCCATCATTTTCTGTATTCATTCCCATCTACATACATTTCATCTAATTATCCTCAAATTTTTGGCCCATTACTTTCTTTATTTTATTTGATTTGTTCCTTTGATAGTTATTTGTGCATGTTTTGTTTTAAATTTTCAGACGGTCATGTCAAACATCTTGTCAAACATCGTTATTAGTGAGGAAATAGGTGAGTTTTTGCTTTATGATTTCTGTTTACTTTATTTTTTGCTGTCAAAAGGATTTGTAGAAAATGTTCTGTTCATGACTTTTTTTAGAATTGTGTTGAATAAATTATACTTATACAAATGTGAAATTATGAATAATCACATCTAGAGTAAATAGCCCATCATCTGGACTTGAATAACAAAAGACATGCTTAAACACAAGTGAACAAATTTATATACATGAAAATGTAATGGATTATTGGTGATACAGACTTTCAAGTTTCAGGTGCATTTTAAAGGAAATGATCAAACTCATAATAACACTACCTTCACTGTAATATCCATTAGCTTTGATTTATTTTATGAAATTACTTTTTGAAATATACATTAATGCTCTATGCATATGGTCAATATTCATCTAAATGCAATACATTTACGACTCTTGTATTTAGAGATTCCACATTAGGTAACAACAATTGTTGGGTAAACAAAGAACATATATTATCTAGGTCACACACAAATGGTGTTGCTCCCATGAAGGGTGATTTGTGACACATCTACATCCTGGTAGGACCTGGTTCCATGTCGTGTTTAGTTGCTTGCCATTTGTCTCTGAAAAGTTTGCTAGCCTATTGTACTAACTAGGCCTAGGCCTAATTCTAGAACTTAAAAGGACATTTCATGTCGGCCTAGCTACCCGTCCCCTTCCCTTTCGTACATCACATGCCAGTAAGAAATTACCATACATATTTGTTTCTTATCCCTCCAGTTCAACGACAATGACCGACTCTGCACCTACCCCTCCTCCAAGTCCTCTTCCCCCTCGATCCCCTCTTC
This sequence comes from Echinarachnius parma, assembly GCA_037951105.1. Classification (NCBI taxonomy): domain Eukaryota; kingdom Metazoa; phylum Echinodermata; class Echinoidea; order Clypeasteroida; family Echinarachniidae; genus Echinarachnius; species Echinarachnius parma. Next base: position 16,271 of record JBAMJV010003178.1, read on the forward strand.
CTCACTCTCCTCACCTACCTCCTCCTTGTCACGTTCGTGTTATTGAGAGTTTGTTTGATAGCATAAGTGTGCCTTGTTTGATTTGTGCTATGTTTACTATTCTTCTGTTGTATATAATTGTTTTTCTTGCGTATGATGTGTTGTAGTAATTTTTTTGTGTATGTAATTTGTTGACTGGTGTTGTGTGTGTTGGCATTTTTTAATCCTCCTTCCTCTTGTTCATATGTCCCCTCTCCTCCTGTATCATTCGTTCTCTTTTATCTTTTTCTTCATTGTGCACCTCCCTTGATTCCTCCTCAATATGTCAATTTTGTTCAATAATTTATTCTTTGTGTAGCCCCCTTTTAATTTTTTGTCAATTGTTGCATTGTTGATTCCTTTCCTTTCATTTTCTCTAAATGTGCTTTTGTGGTATATTCCATTTCTATTCACTGTTATATCTTCCTCCCTCTTCATTGCCTGTTCCTGCACTGTTCGAGCCTACATGTCAAGAACATGAAGGTATATGAATATGATTATGTGTTCCACTTCCTATTTAATGTGGAATTGCCCACCTTTCAATGTCATTCATGATTAATGTGCAACGTACTGAAGCATTCGATCTATTACACATCATATTATCTTTTTAGATAATGTTGACATTATTTTGAAATACGTATTAGCTGGGCCCCCAAATCATTTTGTGTCCCTTCCAATTAGTAGAGGTCGGGATTAGCAAAATGAAAAAAATAATCGGTTACAAATAATCAACCACTAAGAGTGCTCCATTTAACTAAATCATGAAGTCACCAACCTATCTTATGTTACTTTAAGCTGTCCTCTGATGCATGTATGTGTTACGGTGTAAGATTATTACCCTGTTGCAGAAAGAGATTAATTGTAAGTCAGATCACATGTTCTAAATAAGCAACTGCAATGGGGCCAGGTCTTTTTTCGTGCCAATCCCATCTGCAATTTGATCTAAACTTTGGACTGTCCTCAGTTGTATGTATGCGATTATCACTTGACATTAATACATGCTGTGAAAGTGACAGATTGGTTAATGTTTTGGTTTAAATTTGTACTGACCCAGTATATCTTCCTTAGCACTTGTATAATACTATATAGCATTCATCGTTAAAACATATACAAAATGAATGAATGAATGAATGAATAACTTTATTACCAATAAGATAACAATATAACAATCATACATGAATATAAGAAATGTTGACAGACAAAAAAATTGGTAAAAGGACCCTACAGAAATAGCAACTTTTGCTAGTGGGGCGTAGGACCCTATGTACATGAATAGACGATATGCTTACATTTGACTAAGGCAAGATTAAATAACATTCTACACTATTTTCTACACTAAGTATTTACAATAGTGGACACACTAATAACTACTAAACTATAAGATTATATAAAACATGTAAAATCTTTTTAAGAGAATAAAAATTGCTTTATGTTTGGTAGTAATTCACAAAACACTACAAGACATATTGACTTAATAAATACTTTTTTACATTTATCGTAATAAGGTTGAGTCTATCAAGTCTCCGTATCTCTAAAGGCATACTATTCCAAATATCTGATCCCTGAAACGAGATTGAAGTTTTTCCATGCTCTGTTCTCACCCTAGGCTTAACCAAAATATTGCCATCCTTTTGTCTTGTACTATAAGAGTTTTCAAAAAAGGTATAATATTCAAACACTGAGTGTGGTAAGTGTTCATGAGTTAACTTAAAAATAAAAACTGTTACCAACAACTTATACAGTTTATACACATCCAATATACCTAATGAATAAAACAATGGAGATGATGAGGCCATTCTATTATTAAAAGTAATTAATGCTATCAAAGCCATTTTTTGAAAATTGAAGTTCAGTTAACAAAATATATACATGAAATGGAGTAAAGAGCTTGATGGCAGGAAATGATACCATTAAAGTAATCATTGTATAGTAGTAGTTATTTTTAATTATTGAGACCACACAAATTACTGCACATGGTAATCACTTGTGCCACTTCAAATGAAAAATGCATTGGATTCCTAAAGTTGATAACATGTAATTTATATAGCAGTGTTTACAATTTTACTTTTTGCCTTGTTTTTACAGAGATGGCAGCAATTGTTACACGATCCAAAGGCAGAAGACACACAGATGGACAATATGAAAAGTACCTGGGGGATGCATGTGAGGATCCAGATGGGTTTGAAACAAAGTTCATCAATGCAGAAATTGGTAGGTAGATTTTAAGTTGTCCATTTGAACATCGAAGAATAGTTGTTGATGACGTTAACTATAAAAATAAATAACAGCCTTAAACCCGGCCCGATGAGTGCATCTATTTCTGCCCATTTCTGTCTATATTTTTATTTGCACATGTAGTAAAGGTCAGTATATGGAAAGATTTGTTAGGCTTTTGCAGAATAGGTTTTGTCATTCTCTTCAAAGAAATATAAAAAAATTGTTTCATCATGGACGGACATTTTCCAAAAAACTGGCTTCTGGCAGAACTAGTTCTACATCATTTTTTAAAGATTTATATGTTTTCCACACATTTTGCGAATTCAAAACCATACATCTAGAAACATGAAATGTCAATGAACATTTTAATAGTGATTTGAATGCAGATATCTGAAAATAATGTTCCACCCCGATGTGATCTGCCATGTTATGTCTTACAATAATCATTTAACCAGTTATAGTTTAATGTCTGAAGGTTTATGTGATTTGATGATGGTAACTAAAATAAAAAATAATTTACTAGGTGCCCATTTTCTGCCACCTATATGTAGCCATACAGAATAATACTATGCATCGCCCAATATGTGATTGAAGTTCAATAAAGAAATTAAGTAGAAACAAAAGAAATTAGAATGAACAAGTAACTAGTGAATACAAGCATAAACATATGAAAATAAAGTGAAAATGCATGTAATTTAATGTTTGACATGCCCCCTTTTTTCCTTTGGTCGGACTTAACTGAAGGAATTTAATTAATCCTATTACTTCAGGATTTGCTTTATTTGGGAAAAAAACAGTTATCAGCAAAAAGTTACATGTGCTAAACATACAAAAAGACCAAAAAAAAAGACTTCATATCCAACCTAAGAAATATTATATTTTGACATTTTCAGCAGTGCTGTCTCATTTTTCATTATGTTTCAATATCTTAGCTTTGATTATTTATCTTCTAACAGGATGGGGGTTATTTGCTACCAAAGATTGAGGGCTACATTTAGGCTAAAATTCATATCAAAAGCCTGTTTCTAGTTTGAAACGCGACGATAACCACACGCTCAGATATGTTAATAAAGTTAATAAAGCCAGACTGGGGAGTGAGAATGTGATCTTGTCCAAATTGGGTTCATTTGGGCTTAGTGAATTATCTAGTCACACTGGGGCACATCTCCTGTTGTAACTACACAAACACTACAAATAAATATCATACCTTGTTCAATTTGTGTTTAGAGCTTAGACTGGCTTAGTGAACAAACTAGCCAGACTGGGGACTGTCCCCTGTTACCGTTACTACACAAACAATAGAAAAAAAGTAGCATACTCTTGTTCAATCTGTGTATCAAGCTTAGTGCACAAACTAGCCAGACTGGGGACCGTCCCTTGTTGCAGGTACTACACAAACAATGGAAAAAAAGTAACACACCCTTAGTCATAATCAATTTGTGTATGTAAAGCTTAGTGCACAAACTATCTAGACTGGAGACCGTCCCCTGTTGCAGTTACTACACAAACAATAGAAAAACAAGGAACATACTCTTGTTCAATTTGTGTATAGAGCTTAATGCACAAACAAGCCAGATTGGGGACCGTCCCCTGTTGCAGTTACTACACTAACAATAAAAATAAGTATCATATTCTTGTTTAATCTGTGTATAGAGCGTAGTGCACAAACTAGCCGGACTGGGGACCGTCCCCTGTCGCAGTTGCTACACAAACAATAGAAAACATGATCATACTCTTATTCAGTTTGTGTATAGAACTTAGTGCACATACTAGCCGGACTGGGGACCGTCCCCTGTTGCAGTTACTACACTAACGATAAAAAACGTATCATACTCTTGATCAATTTGTGTATATAGCTTAGTGCACAATGTAGACAGATTGGGGACCGTCCCCTGTTGCAGTTACTACACAAACAATAGAAAACATTATCATACTCTTCCTCAGTTTGTGTATAGAGCTTAGTGCACACACTAGCCGGACTGGGGACCGTCCCCTGTTGCAGTTACTAGACTAATGATACAACGTATCATACTCTTGATCAAATTGTGTATAGAGCTTAGTGCACAAACTAGACAGATTGGGGACCGTCCCCTGTTGCAGTTACTACACAAACAATAGAAAACATTATCATACTCTTCCTCAGTTTGTGTATAGAGCTTAGTGCACACACTAGCCGGACTGGGGACCGTCCCCTGTTGCAGTTACTACACTAACGATAAAAAAACGTATCATACTCTTGATCAATTTGTGTATAGAGCTTAGTGCACAAACTAGACAGATTGGGGACCGTCCCCTGTTGCAGTTACTACACAAACAATAGAAAACATTATCATACTCTTCCTCAGTTTGTGTATAGAGCTTAGTGCACACACTAGCCGGACTGGGGACCGTCCCCTGTTGCAATTACTACACTAACGATAAAAAAACGTATCATACTCTTGATCAATTTGTGTATAGAGCTTAGTGCACAAACTAGACAGATTGGGGACCGTCCCCTGTTGCAGTTACTACACAAACAATAGAAAACATTATCATACTCTTCCTCAGTTTGTGTATAGAGCTTAGTGCACACACTAGCCGGACTGGGGACCGTCCCCTGTTGCAGTTACTACACTAACGATAAAAAACGTATCATACTCTTGATCAATTTGTGTATAGAGCTTAGTGCACAAACTAGACAGATTGGGGACCGTCCCCTGTTGCAGGTACACAAACAATAGAAAACATTATCATACTCTTCCTCAGTTTGTGTATAGAGCTTAGTGCACACACTAGCCGGACTGGGGACCGTCCCCTGTTGCAATTACTACACTAACGATAAAAAAACGTATCATACTCTTGATCAATTTGTGTATAGAGCTTAGTGCACAAACTAGACAGATTGGGGACCGTCCCCTGTTGCAGTTACTACACAAACAATAGAAAACATTATCATACTCTTCCTCAGTTTGTGTATAGAGCTTAGTGCACAAACTAGACAGATTGGGGACCGTCCCCTGTTGCAGTTACTACACAAACAATAGAACAAATTATCATACTCTTCCTCAGTTTGTGTATAGAGCTTAGTGCACACACTAGCCGGACTGGGGACCGTCCCCTGTTGCAGTTACTACACTAACGATAAAAAAACGTATCGTACTCTTGATCAATTTGTGTATAGAGCTTAGTGCACAAACTAGACAGATTGGGGACCGTCCCCTGTTGCAGTTACTACACAAACAATAGAAAACATTATCATACTCTTCCTCAGTTTGTGTATAGAGCTTAGTGCACACACTAGCCGGACTGGGGACCGTCCCCTGTTGCAATTACTACACTAACGATAAAAAAACGTATCATACTCTTGATCAATTTGTGTATAGAGCTTAGTGCACAAACTAGACAGATTGGGGACCGTCCCCTGTTGAAGTTACTACACAAACAATAGAAAACATTATCATACTCTTCCTCAGTTTGTGTATAGAGCTTAGTGCACAAACTAGACAGATTGGGGACCGTCCCCTGTTGCAGTTACTACACAAACAATAGAAAACATTATCATACTCTTCCTCAGTTTGTGTATAGAGCTTAGTGCAAACACTAGCCGGACTGGGGACCGTCCCCAGTTGCAGTTACTACACAAACAATAGAAAACATTATCATACTCTTCCTCAGTTTGTTTATAGAGCTTAATGTACAAACAAGCCAGATTGGGGACCGTCCCCTGTTGCAGTTACTACACTAACAATACAAATAAGTATCATATTCTTGTTCAATCTGTGTATAGAGCTTAGTGCACAAACTAGACAGATTGGGGACCGTCCCCTGTTGCAGTTACTACACAAACAATAGAAAACATTATCATACTCTTCCTCAGTTTGTGTATAGAGCTTAGTGCACACACTAGCCGGACTGGGGACCGTCCCCTGTTGCAATTACTATACTAACGATAAAAAAACGTATCATACTCTTGATCAATTTGTGTATAGAGCTTAGTGCACAAACTAGACAGATTGGGGACCGTCCCCTGTTGCAGTTACTACACAAACAATAGAAAACATTATCATACTCTTCCTCAGTTTGTGTATAGAGCTTAGTGCACACACTAGCCGGACTGGGGACCGTCCCCTCTTGCAGTTACTACACTAACGATAAAAAAAAACGTATCATACTCTTGATCAATTTGTGTATAGAGCTTAGTGCACAAACTAGACAGATTGGGGACCGTCCCCTGTTGCAGTTACTACACAAACAATAGAAAACATTATCATACTCTTCCTCAGTTTGTGTATAGAGCTTAGTGCACACACTAGCCGGACTGGGGACTGTCCCCTGTTGCAATTACTACACTAACGATAAAAAAACGTATCATACTCTTGATCAATTTGTGTATAGAGCTTAGTGCACAAACTAGACAGATTGGGGACCGTCCCCTGTTGAAGTTACTACACAAACAATAGAAAACATTATCATACTCTTCCTCAGTTTGTGTATAGAGCTTAGTGCACAAACTAGACAGATTGGGGACCGTCCCCTGTTGCAGTTACTACACAAACAATAGAAAACATTATCATACTCTTCCTCAGTTTGTGTATAGAGCTTAGTGCACACACTAGCCGGACTGGGGACCGTCCCCTGTTGCAGTTACTACACAAACAATAGAAAACATTATCATACTCTTCCTCAGTTTGTGTATAGAGCTTAGTGCAAACACTAGCCGGACTGGGGACCGTCCCCAGTTGCAGTTACTACACAAACAATAGAAAACATTATCATACTCTTCCTCAGTTTGTGTATAGAGCTTAATGTACAAACAAGCCAGATTGGGGACCGTCCCCTGTTGCAGTTACTACACTAACAATACAAATAAGTATCATATTCTTGTTCAATTTGTGTATAGAGCTTAGTGCACAAATGTCATTTTTGAACCCGGTGACCTTTAACCTCCATATTCTAGGAATAGAATCGTCTAGTCTTGGTGAATACTTAGTGTAAGTTTGACCTCAATCAGAGAATGTTTATTTTTTAGGATAAAATGACATTTTTTAGCCCTGTGATCTTTAAACTTTTAAGTCACGACTCTAGATTCTAGGAAAAGAATCGTTCTGTTTTGACGAATACTTAGTGTAAGTTTGAGCTGAATCCGAGAATGTTGATATTTTTCGTTAAAAAAACGTCCAGGGGTACCCATGGACGTTTTTTAAGGCGAAAATATAAATGTTTTCCGATCTGGCTGAAACCTTGGGAAAATAATCAGTATGCTTTAACGAACCCCTAAAATGAATTTCAGGTGAATCAGAGAATGTTTATTTTTTGGGCTAAAATGTCATTTTTGAACCCTGTGACCTTTAAACTCCATATTCACGACTCCATATTCTAGCAATAGAATCGTCTTGTCTTGATGAATACTTAGTGTAATTTTGACCTCAATCAGAGAATGTTTATTTTTTAGGATAGAAAAAATTATCATACTCTTCCTCAGCTTGTCACACACTAGCCGGACTGGGGACCGTCCCCTGTTACAGGTACTATACAAACAATGGAAAAAAGTTACATACTCTTGATCAATTTGTGTATCAAGCTTAGTGCACAAACTAGCCAGACTGGGGACCGTCCCCTGTTGCAGGTGCTACATATGACAATTATTGACCTGGTTAGAGTACCAAACTTTGAACTTAATATTTTTGGATAACATGCCAACTTCAAAGTATGGTCACCATTTTGGCTATTTCATGAACGATTGGGTTAAATTGGAAATGTCTCCCTGACTGTCCCAGTTCTTCCCGTTGTGTCTCAGTTCTACGTTCTGCATATAATAATGATTTTGATATGATAAGAAAGTCTTTAAAATCATTGGGGAATTTATATCATTGCTACTTTACTTCTGTATAGTGGAAATGTTCATGAATCACAATATAAATAATTTATGAATCGCTTACAATATGCAATATTTCCCTAGACTGGGGACAGCCCCTTTTTGCAAAAACTACACTAATGATACAACAGAGTAACTCGTGCATATAACAGGTAATCTATTAACTGAATGCACATTAATTGTGACAATTGCTTTTCTGGCATTGGGAGAGACTGGTTTTCTATAGTATTATTTGCACGGAATTTCCTACTTTTTTCTTTGCTTTTCAGAGGTTCCACTGGATGACCCCCTGGACGCTGATGATGATAACGAAGCTTGCAACGATAATGACATGTCTGTGCGGGATGATGGTAAGTGAATTTATGTCAATCCAGATTTAATTGAGAGTACTTCAATCATGGTCATTGGGGCCCTTCTTATGAGAATTGAGACATTGCTTTTTCTGTTTAATACATGTATATACCTCACCCAATATATCCGGATTACCCCAGGATAGTCCTACTTCAACATAGTCTTTGTTTTTGTGGGGTTTTTTTAACGCCTAACAGGTCAGAATAATTATGTTGCCTTAAAAAAGGGGGGAAATGTCTTTAGTCTGTCAAATTGAATTACCTGAAATTATCCAATAACCTGTACAATAAGTAAATACATACAAATGAAAGATAATTCAAGCTTTTCAAAGTAATCAATATTCTTCTGCTACTAATATTTGACTTAAATTCATTGAAAAAGAGCATCTGTTTAGGTGAATTTAATAGCGGGATAATTGTAATATTATGCTTCGATGGGTATTTCTTCCCCCCCCCCCCCCCAACATTTAGTTTGATGTCAGTTTTACTTTTGCTGAAATAGCCACCATTTTCCCAAATATAAGATGACTTATCCCAAGACAGTTGAATGGAACTTTTGCTTTGTGAACATTGTGCACTTTACATTGTTATCATTTATCTTTATCATGACAGGTACTTCAGCACGTGCATCAGAGGAGGAAGATCCCCAGAACCAAGATGGAGCTGAGACAAGTCTCGCTTCCAAGAAGGAAGGTCCTGGGAAACAAACAGGTAGGAGAAAGCTTTCCAAGAAGAAACCCTGGACTAGAGCAGAAAAGATGGCAGTATCCAAGAGACTGAATACATTCTTCCTCAAACGGAAGATTCCTGGGAAAGCAGACTGTCAGAAATGCATCTCACAAGAGCCAGTTTTGCAAGGAAGGAAATGGACACTGGTTAAGAATTTTGTGAGAAATCAAATAGAGAAGTCAGACCGGCTTGCCTTCCTGTGAAAATTTACTCGACTGCCATTATCTTTTATTATTTTGTAATTTGTATTTGTTTTCATTTTCATTTGAAAGTGTATCACCAGTAATACTTGTGCATGTGTATTACTGTCTGGCAAGATACCACAAATTTATCAGTGTTTCAAAATGGACTTAAAACTGGTCGCAAAAGGAGATTCCATTACATACTAATGCTAAACAAAATTCTCTACCATGAAACATAATGTGATGATGGTTTGGCCATTCTCCAGTATTTCCCAGCGTGTTTTTTCATGGAAACTTGGTCCTTTCTGTGAACTTTAGCGATGACTTATCAAAGATATAGTGTACCATCGTGTAGTCTTGTCTTCTGCAACCCATTCTTCTATGAAAGAGGTTTGGTGCTCATCATCAGTAGATAAATGTATCTCAACATGTTTCCGGCACTCTATTTGCATCTTCTGTAAGAGTGAATGCAGATATACTTTGCCATCAGAAGCCCCCTTTGTGATGCATGCTGTCAATTCAAGCATGGGTTGGGCTGTCATGAGGAATCTGTGAAAAGAAGGCTCATATAAGAGCACCTGCTTCTGGTTGCAGTAAACACTCTGAATTGGTTCTAGATCTCATCCTTGGAGATGCCATTGTAGCTCTAAATTAGGGCCTTAAAGGTAATACATAGTTTTGGCACAGGGCAAAGGTTTTGTCAAAATATGTTTGATTCAAATCATTTATATCATAGAATTAAATCCAGATGATTGCAGTGGCCTGATAAAAGGGAATTATGTAGTCTCGTGAAACAAAATGCCCTCTACAGTTGTAAAAGTTTTTTTCTCTGTAAAAAACAATGAAAATAATTATTTCTGCCAGAAAACAGTAAAGTAAAATTTTGATGGATGTCGAGCACACAACTGGCAATTTCCATAGTCGTAGGGCCAATAGAAAACATGTTGGGAGTTCTGATTCTTTTTTTCATCTTATTCAGTGAACTATAACAATTTCACTTTTTTTGCTGCATATTATGCCATCATAATACCTAATCGCTCACGTTGCATGGTTACGTTACAGATTATCAACATTCTTTTCTTTTTTTTATGAATCGTTACCATACTTTATATGCTCATTTGTTATGAGCAGTGTAGAAATAGTGATATGATTGAACTTTAGTTGAGTTCAAACTGATATCCTGTGTAGGTGGGCATGCAAATTTGTATTTGTGTATATATTATGTACAATGTGTGTTTGAGGTTGAAAGTTAAGGTTCAATGACCTTTTGATATGTTGAAGTTATTTATGTGAGGGGGATTTTCATTTTTCAATTAGGTGTTTTTCGGAGCCTCAATAATGTGAACCAAGTGTGGTCAAAGGTATAGAGGCAAAAGTCAAGGACAAAGGCCACTCATTTGGTGTATAATTGTTTATTCCAAGTGTGACCCTGGTGATGCTGTTGTATAAATGCAAGACTTACTGAATATTTGGGTTGTGTTGGTTTAATGAGAGAGGAACAGGCTGGATTCAGGGGAGGCTATAGTACCCCTTGATCATATTTATTTTGGGACGACCTTTAATTTGAATGTTTTTTTTAAATAAAGATATATCTAAACAGGTCAATCAAGCAAGTAGGGCCTCATATTATTTGATTTGTAAGGCTAGGAAATTATGTTCGCCTTTGGATATTTAATGCGAGCTATTTGATTAGCTTGTAGTACAATCTTATTATATGGTTGCGAGGTATGGGGTTTTCAGAAACTTGATTGTATTGAAATGTTTCATAAAATTTGTGCTTAAAGTTACCTGTGGGACTGCTAATTGTATGGTTTATGGTGAACTTGGCAGGTCTGATTTAAGACGTACTGTTTGAGACGCGTATGGTTGGTTACTGGGCTAGATTCAGGGGACTAGGTAAAAATGATATTACATTGTAAGTTGTTGAGTAAGTTGTATGACAAGGGTGGTTTTGATTTAGGTGGATTACAAGCATTAACCATATTTTGGATAGGTGTGGAATGTCAAATGTTTGGACTGCTGATGTTCCATCAAATATTAATTGGGTTAAATTGTATTTAACCCTAAGGCTAGATGATATGCATATAAAGCATATTTGCGCATTTAGAACACATGATCTGACTTACAATTAATTGGAAATTACAATTGATTATATATATCTCTTTCTGCAACGGGGCACCAGTCTGATAATGGGAACATGGGAAGAGTACCTATACAGAGTGAATTTAAAAAGAGGAAACCCAGATTCAACCCTAAATTTCTCAAGAACTGGAAAGAAATACTAGAAATATTACATCACCATATGATAGCTCATTTATTCTGCTTTCATATGGTAGGCTGGTCACCTACAGTTGGTCACGGAGGACTGACTACCAGTCATTTTCCAAAATTATGTCAGAGTTGCTCCTGGCCAAGTTTTAAAGGAAACTTGCCCGATGTTGGTCAACATGGTAAGAAGCATGGCATACAGGTATTGCATAATAAATGATGAAAACAAAATAATAAGGAGCCTGAATAAATAGCTGTTTGATTGGTCATATGAATTATGAATAGTTGTTTTCCATGTCAAATGAGATAATGCATTCATAAATTATTTAACCATTGGTCAATTGATGCAGTAAGGATAGGGTAGTAGGTGTGTTTTGTGGATTCACTCATTTGTATGTCGAAACCAATGAGCGCTTTTTTTAAATAGCTGGTGATTAATCATCCATGATCAACTGTAGGTGACCAGCCTACCATATGAAAGCGGGATAAATGAGCTATCCGTTGGTGATGTCGGATTTCAAGTAATTTCCCCCATTCCTGAGAAAATTGGGGTTGAATCTCGGTTTTTTTTTTTTTTTGTACTCGCACTGTAGACAACCTTTTCTGCATTATTTATGGTTATGGTAATATTGGAATATAGAATCACTTCAGTTTTAAATGAACACATAATTTATAGTGTCTTGATGAAGTTAGATTCTTCGAACTTTTTTTTTTAAATTGGGGACATTGAAGTTTTTGTACACAAGAACATTTGGATAATTCAGGATGAATAGAACTGGCTAGTTTTTACTCCCGACTTGGTATCAAAACACATTAGCTTAAATGCGACCTATTTAGTAATTGAAATATTTGGTCAAAATGGTATGGATTGATAAGCCTTTTCATAACATCATACTTCTGTCTTTCTTGTTCACTTTTGATTCACCATATTTGTCATACATGTGTCATGGCCCAGATGTGTATTGTGTCATTTGAAGCAACTGTTATTGTTGAGCATTACTGAACTCTATTCATGTTTTACTTTAGTCTTTTGTGGGCAATACAAACCTTTTTATCATAAATTGATTTTTGCATTATGTTTGTTTTTATTAAACTTCCATAAGTTCTTTAACTTGCAGGCATGTATTCTGTCATTGTATGAAGTATTGACAAGAAAGGCAGAAAAAATATTATAATGAAAAACACAGAAGCTTTGCATTTTTTGGTGAATAAGTAGTTGAATGGCAATCGGTGTCAACTTTTCAGTAGTATTTGTGATTATCATTTAATCATACAATTAAAATTGTTTCAAATTATATCATAATAGTATAACTATGGAAATCAGTAAAAGTTATCTATACATTACCAGATGCTTGTGCTACATGTATAACTGAGCTTAAGGAATGAAAATTCAATCTCAGGTTTAACACCTAGATGCAACAACTTGGGTAGAGAAGATTATATATCTTTGGCTACAAGAAAAAGCTGCATGGTCTTAAGAATATAGACAGTTAAGAATTAAAATAAATCACCTGTCTGTCAAGACACCTTTAAAGTGGAGGCATCCAGCAGGAATTACCAATGCCGGCCATAGCAGGAATCTCACTTGAACTCTATTAGAGACAAAGTGTTTGACTTTTTTCCTCACTCGATTTATACTTAGTGTTTGATTTGCTTGAGGAAGTGGTTTATTTATTTGCCTTGCAGGTTGGATTAATTAATTTTATCTTTCAAAGGAAAAAAATAGTCAAGTGGATTTTGTTTTAATGTCTGTAAATTGGAGTTACTAAGATAACTGTGATGGTGCCATTCTAAGGACGCATATTCCTCCACTTCTAAGGGTTCTTGACAGGCAGATGAAAGGGATGATTCCTTTTTTTACTCATACACACTCATTTACTTCTGCGAAATGTTGGCTATAACACAAAGCCTAGATTTGGACTTCTCATAAATATTAATATCATGAAATCAGTAATTACTAATAGGCCTACCATGATTTGACACAAAATTTGCATTTGAATATACACTGGGTAAACCATAGGTGAACTGAACTAAAACTTGTTGAATTATTAATGATCAGAAGACTGTATTTATGTTTATATAACCCCCTCTGAAATATTAGGGAAGGGGCAGTACACTTTGAATTTGCAAACCATTATGCCGCACTAAGGATGCGACTAATACAATTCATTGGGCTTCCAATATTTGCTTCATACATGACAGGAAAAATGTAAGTTGTAACATCAAGTATAGGCCTAAACAATGAAATCCAAATACTGCTGCAATCACAGTATTCCAAAATTTCATCACAAAAAAAACATTCTTATCCTATTTGCAATTTTTTTCTCAAAGAGGCTGAATAATCAGGTAAACTCTCGGTCCAAATGCTAGAGATGTAATGATTGATTTTTTCCTAATTTCTTGTACAGCTAGAGGACATCGCTTAAATGAATATGAGCTTGTTATTATGCAATATCTCCCCAGACTGGGGACAGTCTCCTATTGCAAAAAATACACTAATGTCAATGATACAACAGAGTAACTAGTGTATTGTGATCCCCATCTCTGTATATATCATACTGGGGACGGTATGATACAGGAAAACAGTATGCGTGATTAAAACGGCTTGTAGCTTTCTGATTAATTTCATGCCATTATTATAGCATATCTTGTTAGGGTTGAGTACACATGGGTCAAGTAAGAAGGCTAGGTCACAACCCACTTGTTTCAAAATTCGAAACTTTATTCAAAACTTTTTTAAGACTCAACTGCACATGGCAGTAGGTCCATATAACATAGTTGACATAACATAAATATATGAGAAAGAGTATAAAAAACATTAGTATAATACAAATTTAAAAAATCTGTACTATGTATCACTACAGTCTAAACTATAACAAACACTATAATCTAACTTATAACTGTAAGATTAACATAGTTATAACAATCTACAGTTTAACTTTAGCTAATTAAGGTTAAAGTACTTATAACTATGAAATGCATAACAATATATGATAATTATCATCTCAGCTCGACTAATCAAAGTAATAAACTAATATTAACTATAATAACAAGCAACAAGAACAGACTATACTGCACACAAGTCATGGTACAAACACAAAGTTATCAATTCCCATGTGCCAGCAGGCTACCAAGCCAAAATTTACAAAGATTACTGCAAGAGATACTAGATCAATAGTAGTACTTGATACTAAGCCAAATTTGTAAATCCCAAACCAGACCATATCTGACTTTAATTATTTATATCACCAAATCTAAAATTACTTCTACTACTACTCCTACTAATGACAATAATACAAATAATGATAATGATACCAGTGTTCCCCTTCACAATAAGGCTATGCATATCTAATTAAGGACGAGTCCCCATTTAGATGGTTATATGTATATTGTGTCCCCGTTTAGGAGGATTTGTATGACAAATATCAAAACGTCCCCATTTAGATACCGTTGGCAAAGGGTCCCCGTTCTGCACGGATTACAAGCATGTGTGTGTGTGTGTGTGTGTGTGTGTGTGTGTGTGTGTGCGCGTGTGTGTGAGTGTGTGTGTGTGTGTGTGTGTGCGTGTGCGTGTGTGGGTAAGTATGTGTGTGTGTGTGTGTGTGTGTGTGTGTGTGTGTGGGTGTGTGTGTGTGTGTGTGTGTGTGTGTGTGTATGTGTGTGTGTATGTAGGTTCGATTGTGTTTGTATATTATATCGGTCTAATCATGAGGGAGATTCTATGGGTCCTATGGGTTTCTATGGGACCTATAGGTTTATATGGGTCCTATGGGTTTCTACGGGTCCTGTGGGTTTATATGGGTCCTATGGGCTCAGGAGACTGGGCGTGGGTTTCTATGGGTCCTATGGGTTTCTATGGGTCCTATGGGTTTATATGTGTCCTGTGGGATTCTATGGGTATGCATGGGTTTCTATGGGTCCTATGGGTTTCTATGTGTTCTATGGGTTTATATGGGTTTTATTTCAAGGGTTTCTGTTGGTCCCATAGAAACCCATAACAAAACCCATATGATTGTCCTATATGGGTTTCCTATGGGTTTCCATGGGAATTTCGACTTGGGATTGTCTGGTGAAATGCAAATAATTGTCCTTGCACCAGAAATGAGACAATAGCATTGAAAATAGCTCCTGGTAATGAATGCAGCGGCGACGATGATTGGGTCAAAGAGACA
Organism: Echinarachnius parma; assembly: GCA_037951105.1. Lineage (NCBI taxonomy): Eukaryota > Metazoa > Echinodermata > Echinoidea > Clypeasteroida > Echinarachniidae > Echinarachnius > Echinarachnius parma. Next base: position 32,061 of record JBAMJV010003178.1, read on the forward strand.
CGATTCGATGATTGTCCATACTGGTATGTCTGTGGTCTCTTTCACGTATTTGCATATCATTGGCTAAACTTCGCGAGCGAAGATCAAGAGGGACAGTGTCCACGACGAATACAGGCACGCTGGTGGCTGACTAAGCCAATGCGGGATAGGCAAGTCAGACCACAGCGGTTGCAGGGAAAAGTCTTGTCTGGTGTGGATGCTGAAGCTATCCGGTTCTTTCGTTTGGTCCTTTTGTCTTCGAGATGAGCCCTGCGGTCTGTCTCAAAGGAGGAAACGGCCTGTTTTACTGTGTGTCTCCAGGCATTGCGATCTGCGGCGAGAGAAGACCATTCGCGGTGATCTAGATAGCACCACGGGACTTCTTGAGGTTGTCCTTGTAGCGCTTTTTTGGAGCACCTATGTCACGATGGCCAGTGGATAACTCTCCATACAGAACGACTTTTGGTAGGCGATGATCATCCATCCTTGAGACATGTCCTACCCAACGAAGCTGTGTCTTCAGTAGCATGACTTCAATGCTGATGGCCCTTGCCTGTTCAAGGACTTCATTGTTTGTCACAAACTGGCTCCAGTGGATATTGAGGATGGAGCGAAGACAGCGTTGGTGGAAACGCTCAAGGAGTCGTATGTGCCTGCGACAGATTGGCCATGATTCCGCACCGTACAGAAGTGTTGTGAGAACCACTGCTTTGTAAACGCTTATCTTAGTGTCCTTCTTAAGATGCTTGTGTTTCCAAACTCGTTTGTGGAGTCGACCAAAAGCAGTGCTGGCTTTTGCCAGCCGGCTGTCAATATCTTTATCGATCTTGGCATCTGATGTGATGGTGCATCCAAGATAGGTAAACTGGTGGACTGTTTTCAGTTCTGCTGTGTCAATGGTGACGTGCGGGGGTCATGTTGTTCTTGAGGCGAGGGTTGGTATAGGACCTCTGTCTTCTTTAGGCTGATTCCAAGTCCAAAGAGATGTGTTGCCTCTGCAAAGCAGGTTGTCATGTGTTGCAGTGCTTCCTCAGTGTGAGCGACAAGAGCAGCATCGTCTGCAAATAGGAGTTCACAAATCATCTTCTCCAGAGTCTTTGTGTGTGCCTGCATACGTCTCAGGTTGAACAGACTGCCATCTGTGCGATACCGAATGTAGATGCCATCCTGGTCTGTGAGGTCTTTAGTAGCTCGTTGAAGCATCATGCTGAAGAAGATGGTGAAGAGGGTCGGTGCAAGGACGCAGCCTTGTTTCACGCCGTTGTCGATTGGGAAGGATTCTGAGAGGTCGTTTCTCTGTCTAACCTGACCACGTTGATTGTCATGGAGTTGGATGACCATGTTGAGAAACTTGGGGGACATCCAACTTTTTCAAGGATTTGCCAGAGACCCTTCCTGCTCACGGTGTCGAATGCTTTTGTTAAGTCGACGAATGTTACATAGAGTCCTTTATTTTGCTCCCGGCATTTCTCCTGAAGCTGTCTAAGGACAAAGACCATGTCGGTAGTGCTCCGGTTTACCCTGAAGCCGCACTGGCTCTCTGGGAGGAGGTCGTCTGCAATGGCTGGTACCAGTCTATTTAGAAGCATTCTTGCAAAGACCTTTCCAGCAGTTGAGGGCAGTGTGATCCCTCGATAATTTGAACAGTCTGACTTTTCGCCTTTGTTTTTGTAGAGGGTGATGATGACTGCGTCACGGAGATCCTGGGGAAGTTTTCCCTGCTCCCAGCAGCAAACGAAGAGCTCATGAAGTTTTGTGTGCAGTCCTGGGCCTCCATACTTCCATATCTCGTATGGGATTCTATCAGTACCGGCAGCTTTCCCAGTCTTGAGCTGCTTGATTGCTTTGGTCATTTCTTCAAGTGTTGGTTTAACATCTAGTTCCGTTTTCACCCTCAGTTGTTGGATCTGGAGGAGGGCCGGTTCTTGGACTGTGCGGTCAGTACTGAAGAGTGTTTGGAAGTGTTCTGCCCAGCGAATTAGAATATCTGTCTTGTCTGTTAACAGTGTGTCTCCATCTGCATTTCGCAAAGGACTGAGGACTTGATGTGATGGACCATACTGCTTTAAGTGCTTCCTTGGTCTGGGCTTGAAGTGTAGCTTGAGTTTGCAGAGAACGAGACGATGATCAGTGTGACACTCTGCGCTGGGCATCACACGTGTATGCAGAACATCACTCATGTCACGCTGCCTCACCAGAATATAGTCAATAAGATGCCAATGTTTTGATCTTGGGTGCATCCACGTGGTTTCCAATTGGTCTTTTTGCTGAAAGGTGGTGTTTGTAATGGAGAGCTGTTGTTCTCCACAGAACTCCAACAGCAAGCGGCCGTTGTCATTGCAGTTTCTTACGCCATGTTTCCCAAGGACTCCTTTCCAGGCTTCTGAGTCCTGGCCCACTCTGGCATTGAAGTCTCCAAGGATGAAGATCTTGTCTTCTGCAGGGGTGCTCCCAAGGAGATTGCGTAGATCAGTGTAAAACTTTTCCTTTTCCACAGGATCTGTTTGAAGTGTTGGAGCGTAAACGCTGAAGAGTGTAGCATACTGCTTGCTGCGGAGTGGGAGACGTAGGGAGATAATACGGTCAGTGTGTCCAGTTGGTGTGCTTTCAAGCTTTGAGGCGATTTCGTCTCTGAGCATGAAACCTACCCCTGAGAGACGTCTTTCAGATGCTGGTTTGCCAGACCAGAAGAGGGTATATCCAGCGCCATGTTCCTTTAGGCTGTCCTCTTCTGGCAGGCGTACCTCGCTGAGAGCTGCTATATCGATGTTCAGTCTCAAAAGTTCATGCGCTATGAGAGCAGAGCGTCGTTCGGGGCAACCACTGTCTTTAAGGTCCAGCATGGAGCGTATGTTCCAGCATGCTAAATTTAGTCCATGTCCGATATCACCCTTTGAGGCGGGTGAATGCCTCATTTTCTTATGTAGTTTCCTGCCGCTGAAGAAGATGCCCGTTGGCCGCGGTCCGCCAACTGGGTAATTGTAGACGAGCCTTTTTTAGGCCACCTTTTCTAGGCCCATCTCCCATGTGGAGCAAGCAGTGCTGACCCTCAGTGAGGCTGCTTGGACGTTCAGGGTGCTGCCGGGTGATGCTGTCGCCTCCACTTTTCAACATCAGACGACCGATACTTATGAACTGCCTGCATGCAGGATTGGGACTACGACTTCCAGTGACATCTTCCACATTTCGATATCGCCCCTTTCCCATCGCTTCAGGGCTTGGTAAGATCGGTGTCGGGGACGATGAAAGGATTCAACGAGGGAATCCATTTTCGAGGGGGGATCCGTTGTCTGGGACGGGGATAAAAGTTCATTTTGCAGTTATGGACGTGGATATGTCCTTCGGCCTCGCGCAGTGGAAGTTTAAGGTGAGGTTCAATGTGCGCAGTACTGACTCCACCCTTTAAACTGAGGTTCGTCTGGAAAGGCCTGGATAGCCAGGACGTGTACACAGTGAGGTCCTCAAGTCGTAGACGGATTGCCGAGGCTAATGGGCTCCATCTGCCCAGGGCCCCGTTGCAGAAAGAATATCGGTCGTAACTTTGCGCACGATTTTATTGATCTTAAGTTACGTTCAATTTAAAATGTTCGTTGCAGAAACGCCGACTTATGATTGATTTATTTACGATCGATATCCATAGAGATTTGGCTTTCAAAACATAATCCAACACGGCTGGGATAAAGACAACGACTCAAATTCATAGAAAAGCAAAGAAAGTTCAACAACGTACAGCACAATTGTACGTTCACGGTATACCTATATATAGCTAACCGGAGCAAGTCGTCTATTATTGAGCAGTAAGTACACCGTTTCCCCCCCTTCCTGAATGTATTTATCGCACCGACAATAATATGAAATCTGAACTTACTATATTGTATTGCTGTATGGAACATATCGGTCGTGCAATTTGTGTAAAATAAAAACTATTTTAGAATAATCATCGCCGAAACAGGATTTTTGCATGATAAAAATAAACAGCGTTGCCCCATGTACTTAAATTCACGTAATACGTTAAACTGCAAATAATATACTGTTTACTGTTGTGGCAGTATTGGTGGGCTTATTATTGTATAGTGTTACCCCATATGCATGAAATGTTTAGTTCCCCATGCATGAGTATTTACTGGCAGGTAATGTTTTGTCAAATTAAATGTATTCCAATTTGGAGGACAAAATTAGCCTCTTGTCGCTTGTGAGTCCATGCAGTCCTATGTGTTCAAATTCATGTGGTAATTTGCACTCTTTACTATTATCAATATTCCAGTGGTACTGATATATAGTCAGTACAACAAGGGAGAGAGAGGCAGACTTATCACACAAGAAATTAACAGAATGGACAGGCTGATGACATGAAATGAGGGAAGCGAAACTCGAAAAGAGAGAGAAGGATATGATGGAGGAAGCTGTCAGCTGTCGAGCCACTGGTGTCGCCCCCAAGCCACGCAGTAAATAAGCCCCTTGACTTGCAGGGGTGCCCCCAAGCCACGGCTACGGGATAGGTGAGAACTTGATGATGTTACACACAATGCTTTTTTAACAAAGCCTAAGATTTTTCTCGGATAGTTATGACTTTAGTTTGTATTTCATTAAGCATGATATTATAATTATTATTATTTGTTGTATGGCTATATTCATGTCCATTATTAAGTAGGTCACTTGCAAAAAGTTAATTAAAAAATGATATTGTTGCTCAAATTTAAATGTTTTGTTATTATGGCGACGTGCTAACATGTACATGACTTAATTCTTCTCTGTGGGCTCGTTTTCAAAGAGAATGCTGGTTTATAAAATGTCATTGATTACTTATCCTTGAACATTCCAGTTAGCAGGTGAGCATGGATTGGATATGATATGACCAAAAACAAATGCTTTTAATTAGTATTTTATCTCTGTGACAGCTAGTACGTACCGTGACATTTCAAGGTGATACGTGCAAGACATTGACTGTGGGAACAAGACTTATAAATCTGAATGATGACATTTTGTGTCATTGAATGTAGCGTAGGTAACTAGACTGTGTATACTATATTTTACAATCTATTGAGTACAACTTTGTTTTTATTTTTATGTTTTGTATTATATTTCAGCTCATCAAGCAGCCTCCCGTGTCTGCAGTAGACGCCTGAATTTGCTGGGCTGCCTAGCAAACCAAACTGTATGGTGGACTCCCCCGGGTAGAAGACCATGACGAAGGGATCCGTCCAAGCTGGAGAAGGATGACCGAGCAAGACGGGTTGGCAAGACGTGGTGTGGCGTGATTGGTAGAGCGCGTGCCTTCCAATGTGAGGTCCCGAGTTCGAACCCAAGGTATGCCCATCGCGATTTTCCTTCAGCAAGAACATTATCCACATTTGCTGCTCTCGACCCAGGTGTATAAATGGGGACCAGGAAGGATGGACAGGAGTTACGTAGCACTCTGCGCATATGAGGTTGCCTAGCTGGAAAGCTCCCCAGTGAGTGGACAATGTGCACTTTGTGTGCTGAATTGAGTGCAGTATGTATCTGATGACCGGGGTAAAGTGATGCACTGCGAGCGTCGAAAGACGGAACGTGCGCTATATTAAAGTAGCCACCATTATTATTATTATTATTATTATTATTCAATATTCTCCCTGGGTAGTTGATATGGTGCACAAGATTATTGTAAGGGTTTCTAACTGCACCTGATTATAATATATAATGGGCGTCTAAATAGTGCTCTACATAGTGTAGTATTCTTGCTATATTATGATTTTATCTTGGAAAAAAGGACTGGCATAGTCATTAGAGAATGTATTCATTTCACTGCAAAATGATAACATTCTATTTGATGGAATGAATCGAAAGTCATATGTGTTGTGTATTCTTTTTGGATTAAAAATTTGAAGAATAAAAATACATGCACTTTGTTGGCTTTTAAATTCTCAGTCATTACCCTTTGTTTCTATACAGGCCTTTACGGTTTAATATAGTCAAACCTTAATTAGTACTGTATAATGACCACTGAAGAGTAACAATAAAAGTTTCCACTGTAATTAGGTGCCCTCTACAAATAGATTAATACCTTTGTTTTATTTATCAGTTTAGTGATCACTGTTGACAGGTTTGCTGGTATAGACAAGAGGCTGCCGCCTGAGAAAGGTTTGACTGGATGTATGTGTGTGTGTGTGTGTGTGTGTGTGTGTGTGTGTGTGTGTGTGTGTGTGTGTGTGTGTGTGTGTGTGTGTGTGTGTATGTGGATATATACGTGTATGTGCGTGTTTATGTACACATATGTGTATTTGTCTGTATTGTATGCATGATTGTATGTATGAAATTATGAATCAATGTGTAACACTGTATGATTATCTGTTTTATGAGGATGAGTTTTTATCTGTATTTCTGTGCTTGAATGAGTGTGTATGTTGGTATGTTTGTCCATGTACATACCCTTCTAGGATTGATCGTAAAGTTACAACACCTTTTTATTTAGCGTAAAGTTACGATCAATTTTAAAACTTACGACCAATAGTTACGATTAATATCAATCGTAACTTCTTTCTGCAACAGGATTGATCGTAAATTTTGGATTGATCGTAAGTTACGAGCACTAAGGCCATTTACGATAAATTTTGGGTTAGACTCGTGAAGGCGGGAGCGTCCGTTTCCCGTACAGGCCTAAAAATAGTACCTTTCACGTATTTGCATACAGTATAACGTAAACCCAAACCCCGCCCCCAAGGCCCGGGCTACGGCCCCCGGGCTACGGGCCTGAAAGCACACTGCGATCTTACAAATGTGAGGTCTAAAACGAAATAAGATACATGAAATGTCACACAAGTTGACATACCATTATGTACTCCTCTATTGGCAAATAGCATTGGTTTGCTTGAGTAACAGATATCATTATACAATGACCATTGAAATAAAGAGAGGACTCACACTGCCAGGGCAACCACTTTAATATTATCCCTGTATTCCACTAAATTACATTGTTTACTATCATTATGAATTTGATTTTAATGAGCTTGACTATAGCTCATAAGCACGGAAAAAACTTATATTGGAATGCAGATGCTTTAGATACTTCCGAATTTAGCGTCCATATTCAACAGGACAAGCTCCGTAGGTGGCAATCATTACATTTCCGTAAGGTCACCATAATGCAGTTTGGAAACTATTCAAGGTAATAAGATGAAAACCTGTCCAAGCAAAATGATGTGGAATGTGACACAATGAAAGTTGTGGGTGTTACAAGTCATTTCAAACTTTTAGATGTTTGTAAATATTGATCACTCTTTAGGGCACATGTCATGGGATTAGTTCTTCTTTTGTCACTGAAGTATCTATTCAGGCCAGAAGCCCAGGCCAGTTGAACGCACACAAGTGATGTGTCCTCTTTTGAGTTCCCTGATCCATCCATGCAGTGAGGCATGGTGATTCTTTTGTTCGTTGGTTACCGGGTTACAACTTCTAAGTTTCTTGTGGCTGAGGGAGAGAAACCCTTTTCATGAAATAGTTGGTATTTGATTTAATGGCTATTTGGTAAATTTTGCTCATTCCTAAGTCATTGTATACTGTTGCTACCCAAATGGGGGTTGATCTTGTAAGGGGGAAATATAATAGATATGCTAATTTAGATAGTAGTTTGTCCTTGCTATTAGGGGCGTGGTAATTAATGGGCCTGGGGACATATTAGCGTTACTTGAAGATCAGAAGTCGCAGAGCAAGGACATGGATTTGTCTAGCTCTTGCAAAGTCTTAATTTAGTGTGTTTTATGGTAGTACGCATAGGCGGCAATGTGATATTTGGCGGCCATTTTAAATAGGCGCGGCCACTAGTTTTCTACAGTCACCAGCCACCATGATATGCCTGGACCAGACACTCACGCTTGTTTCGACAGTCAAACTGTAAGTGGATAATTTGTATCTTATTTATCTAACTGTAAAATATTATACAAAATGAAATGTTTGTTGCATTTTGCTACACTAGAATGCGAGTTGAGAAAAGAAGATAAATAATTATGTGATAACTGAAACCCTAAATGGAACCAGTAATAGCGAATGCTATAATTATGTTTAGAAATTGATTATGAATGATGAAGCATGTGAGAGTATATTTTGGTTCAATAAGAGATGTGTCAAACAGTTGATGTTTCAAATATTAATACAGAAACATGTTAATATAATTGTTCTTTATTTTAAACATATATGAAGAAACTGATATTCAGGAAATATTACATCTCTTGTTTAATTACTTATCCAATGTGTAAAATGATGCATCATATTTATAATTCTATTCTCGGTGTGAATTATGAATTGTGCTGTGCTCCGGATAAATATGTAAAAGCATAGAGCAGTTGTTTTTTATGCTTCGGTCTTTTATACCGATCTATTTTGTAGATGGCGGTTGACTTACGGTTGACCTACGGCTCAACAGGTTCTCGCACGGTTCAACAAGGTTCCCATGCGGTTCAACAGGGTTCGCCGACGGCTTAGCCGGGTTCACCAGGATCACGCAGGGTTCGCATTGGACAGTCGCGGGCTCGTCAAGCTTCGTACGCGCACAACGGTTCGTCCCGCGTTAACGTGGTCGACATCGGCAGGGGTCGGGAAGCAACTCGCGTCCGACGTCCGACCGCGTAGACTACGCAAGACAACGCGCGTGTGACGACGATTCCCAGGTTTCGCGTAAAGTAGCGATGAACTAATTAAACTCTCCAATTTAAACGACGCTGATTACACTTAAGTCATATAACTCCAGTCACTTGACGTTATAATTGAAACAATCTTTGTTGATGAGTTCACATAAATTGACTCCTACTCTCATGCAATGTAAATGCAATTGATTATTTTGTATATGTATTAACCCACTGTTGCCTTGCAAATGTTAAGGAAATAAAAGTTATTTCCCTGAATCGGAGTGTTATGTGTTATTTTGTTTGAGTTCAGTAATTAATTTGTTTAGTTTTGCCCCACCAGACAAACAAGTCAATCACAATCCTTACCGGCTGTGACAGTGGGTTCGATGAACAGATTTGTGCCAGACAAGTTGATACGAATATTGTTCACAATTACATGTAACATATATTACACATGTTAGTATGTAAATCGTAATACATGTAATGTAAACTATTCTTGCTTTCAGTGTCACATCATGTCCACAAAGTCATGCTAAACGTGACCATCCATTACATTTTTTAAATTGGGCGTAAGCATGATAAGTGAGCTTTGTAATTTTGACATTGTGTAGATATAATGTTGAGATCCAATTTTCATTTGTTGACACCATAATCATTAGATAAAACATTGTTTTGCATTACTGTCATTGTTTTATCCCTGCACAAATTACTATCGTTGTATAACTTGTATCTATATCCTTCAAAACCTCATTTCATAGAAACTTTTGAACTGTTCGTGGTTTAACCTGCTTTAAGCCGCATCTATATACCGGGCGTATCAAAAAAAGCGTTACACTTTTGAAAAAATTGTCAACATTACATTTTTATATATTTATAAGATTTTGTCATGTCGATGGATGCCCCATGGTCTCATCTATCAAGTGCCACTAACAAAACAAATTTTCGTTCACGCTTGGGCGAACACTGACAGTTTTTGTACAGAGTGTCAAAAATGGCTTGCGCCAAATTGAAAGAAGAGGGACAATTAAACCAGCAGACTGAATAAGTACTCCCATTCAAACAAATTGCCCTTTGCCATAAATTTAAGAATATTTTATGATTGTATAATAATTTTGTGGCAATTTTCTATCATAATTTAACTGATTTCATTGTTTTATATGCATGGGTGAGAATCAATAATGGGTAATTACTTCAAGATCTTTTTTAAAGCACAGACACATCAAAACCACATGCCAGTCATTCATTCAAAAAGTACCAAATCAATTAATCTTCAAATCATTCAACCGATTCATCAATCAATCAATCAATCAATCAATCCATCCATCCATCCATCAATCCATCATTTAATTGATCAATCCATCCATCAATCAATCCAGCAATCCATCAATCAATCAATCCATCCATCCATCCATCCATCCATCCATCCATCCATCCATCCAATCAATCAATCAATCAATCAATCAATCAATCAATCAATCAATCAATCAATCAATCAATCAATCAATCAATCAATCAATCAATCAATCAATCAATCAATCAATCAATCAATCAATCAATCAATCAATCAATCAATCAATCAATCAATCAATCAATCAATCAATCCAGCCAGCCAGCCAGCCAGCCAGCCAGCCAGCCAGCCAGCCAGCCAGCCAGCCAGCCAGCCAGCCAGCCAGCCAGCCAGCCAGCCAGCCAGCCAGCCAGCCAGCCAGCCAGCCAGCCAGCCAGCCAGCCAGCCAGCCAGCCAGCCAGCCAGCCAGCCCGCCCGCCCGCCCGCCCGCCCGCCCGCCCGCCCGCCCGCCCGCCCGCCCGCCCGCCCGCCCGCCCGCCCGCCCGCCCGCCCGCCCGCCAGCCAGCCAGCCAGCCAGCCAGCCAGCCAGCCAGCCAGCCAGCCAGCCAGCCAGCCAGCCAGCCAGCCAGCCAGCCAGCCAGCCAGCCAGCCAGCCAGCCAGCCAGCCAGCCAGCCAGCCAGCCAGCCAGCCAGCCAGCCAGCCAGCCAGCCAGCCAGCCAGCCAGCCAGCCAGCCAGCCAGCCAGCCAGCCAGCCAGCCAGCCAGCCAATCTATCAACATGAATATTCGTTCATGCATGCTTCTGGGTCATCTTTTGTATGTGTCACACTCAATGAAAGGATTTGCATCGTTAATGAGGACAGGCTGGAAATTTTGCCATTAACGATGCAAGTCCTTTTTATTATCTATCAATCTATGGCTTATTTATTCTAACCCATGCATAAAACAATGAAATCATTTAAATTATGATAGAAAATTGCCACAAAATGATTACACTATCATAACATAATCTTAAATTCATGGCAAAGAGCAATTTGTTTGAATGGGAGTACTTATTCGGTCTGCTGGTTTAATTGTCCCTCTTCTTTCAAATTGGCGCAAGCCATTTTTGACACTCTGTACAAAAACACTCAGTGTTCGCCCAAGCGTGAACGAAAATTTGTTTTGTTAGTGGCACTTGATAGATGAGACCATTGGGCATCCATCGACATGAAAAAATCTTCTAAATATATAAAAATGTAATTTTGAAAAAATGTTCAAAAGTGTAACGCTTTTTTGGATACGCTCTGTAGTTGTATTTATGCATTATTAGCTACACAGTTTTAATGTCAGGTTTATTTGAATTAATTGAATTGACTTAAATGATTTGACCAAGTATAACAATCAGTTCCAAATAATCAATGAATAAAAGTTAGAGAAAAACAACCTGTAATTGTACCCCCCTAGCAGTATGCTGCTGGGGGATACTTTGAATTCAGCAGCGTTACGCCGTCGCCGCCGCTGCCGCCGCCGCGTCATATTCTTGTGTGCGCTCTAACTGCCACATTCCTTGACGGATTTCTTTCAATCTACACACATATCCGTTTTGGTGATGCTGCCCCCATCAGTGTTCCGTTTATAGTTTATAAGGTGAAAGGCCATATTTTTGTGGATGGTTTGTGTGCCACATTTCTCAAAAAATTGTTTTCAAATTTTGAATGAAGGTGTACCTTGGTTTTATCTTCGAGCCTAAATATTTTGGTGATGCTGCCTCCAGTGTTCCGTCTTTTATAGGGTCAATGGTCATATTATGTAAACAGCCTATATGTCCTGTCCGGCATTGCTCCACCCGATATACGCCGGTCAGTACGTGGAGCGTCTCAGACAAAGTCAGGATAGCCGCCATCCATGCTATGGCATCCAACCATCCCAGAAACGGCTCAAATCAAGGAAAAGCTTCCTACACTCTGTCCAACCGCTCTCCGAATCTCCACAGGTGGGCCAGAGGTAGACTATGGGAGGAGAGGCGCAGCAGTAACCACCACCATGACAAGCTACCTCTTCATACTAAGGAGCAGTTACCCCCAGGACACAAGCAAGACTGGAAGACATGGAAGTCCCTCAACCGACTTTGCACAAAAATAGGTCGATGCAAAGTCAACATGAAAAAGTGGGGATATACAGATGATGACAACATTAACTGCGACTGTGGCACATCACAAACCATGCAACACCTCCTTCAATGTCCTAACCTTGAGGAACAGTGTAGTCAAGAAGATATGATGGCTGCAAATGAGAAGGCCGCCCTGCGATGTGCAAAGTCATGGCCAAATATCTAATATTCTGGACTCGTGTAGATGTCGGATAAGAAAGAAGAAGAAGAATATTTTGATATTTTGATAGATGTCTAGTGTGCGGTTTTACTGCCATATTACTTGACGGATTTCTTTCAAATTTTGTATGGAGGTGTATCTTGGTATAATCTACACACTTGGTGATGCTGCAACCCGTGTTCCGTCTTTTATAGGATCAAGGATCATACTTTATATGAAAGAAAATGTCATTTAACAGCATGCCTGAACAAAATTAGTGCTTGAAATCTATTTTACGTGGAGTCATAGACCTCAAAATAATAAAACGACATCCAACGTTTAATTGTGCATTATACGTGTATTCACCCGGTGAGAAAGTTCGCACACAGATTCCACGGAGTACCACGTTGCTGTGTGTGACCCCTACGTGACCCGCGCTAGCTAGGGGACCCGCGCACAGATCAAACAACGGCATAAGCGAATACTAAACAAAATAACCAAACCTTACTTAAACTGACTATATGTAATTATATATTCTTAATTTTTGAGATCTTTTCCCGTGACATACCTTTACCAATGTCGGCTTCACAATACCTTTACAAGAATAAGTACAATATTGTTGTAATATTATGCTAAATCAGTTAAACTCCTTTATTGACCGATATATAGTTTGTTGGAGGGACGCATTCGTTTTTCATTCGTAGAATCCAAATTACAGGGCTGTTCGATCTGATTTTTTGTTTGTGTGTGTTACATTCATCCCCATCCGTCAACTGGAAACTGTTCAGACGTTTTGTAAAATAGTGCCTGTCCCTTTAATGGAGGGGAGGGATATCTTTGTCCCTCCTTCGAACATAAGGATGACGCAAAAATCGCTGCCAGTGCCGGGGGATACATTCGCATTGCGCGGCAATGGAACTTTCTAGTTGCCTATTGATTATTTATCTCCCCCACAGTGCCAGGTTTTGCACCCGCAGGGTGGCAATTCATTCATATAATCTTTACACAATTCTTCTCTTTCAGCTACAGTACAGCTAACCCTCATTGATGAGATTGACATGAATGTTTATTTCAATGTCTTTCCCAAGCAAGGTTAATTGGGGCCATGATATTGCCTGTCATTTCGTAGTCAAGCAAGAAAGAATTGAGAGAGAATGGCTATGATACATTACCCCCTTACATAATGAGATAATGATCAGACTAACCATTAAACACACTGTATTAAACCCCCTCCAAATCCTCGGTTGAAACGATATAATTGCCAAGTTATTGTTTCATATTCCTAACAAAGCCAGGTTAGTAGCATGCTGCCTAACACGTATTGATACCCAAATAAATGAAAGAAATTTGTGCTTAAAGCATTACCTCCTCAGAGATGTGATTACTGATCATAATATGAATCAAACGGTCCCCGCATTGCATGAACCCGTGTTGTGCCTCCGATGACATAAAGAGTATACACATTAATATATCTCTATTAAAGCCATTCATGCCCCCCACCCCCATGCAGGCTTCCCTACCATTTCTAGTTTAATTGAAGTGAAATTAATATATGAGAACTATATGGAAAAATCAAAATAATTTAGTTTTTCTTTTTCAATTGTCTACCAGCAGCGCTTCATACATTAGATGTAGACCATGGTTTTAACCTGTCAGTTTCAACGATGGCGTTTAAAGTGATGATATTTCTGCTACAGTATCAGTTACGTCTTTGATGAGATCAAGAAGAATATTCCTATTCCAAAGACATAACAAAGCAAGGTTAATTGAGGCCATCATGTTGCCTGGCATTTCGTAGTCAAGCATAAAGAATTGAAAGAGACGTTTGTTTATATCACTACCTACTCCGAGATGCCATTATTACACGAACAATCAGAAAAGCCATGATCATATCAATGCTACATATAATAAGAAGCCATGCAAATCGAATTGTTGACAGGTTATGGGGGTATTAATAAGCGCGCTGCATGCACCGCTATCGTGCCTCCGTTGATATTATACAGAATACACGTTCTAGAGTGCATTTACACTGATGCACGATTATTAAAGGGATAGTTGAATTTTGGTAAAGAGAGTACAGTTTTGGTCAAACTGAATTTTAGCAACCAAAACCTGCACTATTACATTACAAACTAATAGTTATAACTCAACCATGCTCGAAAGGAATAACAAATTACAAATGACTAAGTAAAAAGCCTGTTATCATTAAAAAAAGAGCCGTTAAAACTCAAGAGGGCCTCTCTAAAAATGCATTGGCTTCAACTATTTTAAATAAAATATTGTGCATGATGTTTTGTTGAAAAAGTGATTAGATAGAGATATAATCAGCAACTATTTGAAAACCTCTTTTGTAAATTTTTGAAAAGAGGAAGCATTAACAAAAATTGTAACGGCTGGTTCAAAATTATCGAATATTTGTGGGGCCCCACAATTATTACAAATGGTTATGTTTATGGATATTTCAGCCATTTCTGAACCGATTTTGATCAAATAAAGTTTATTCTGTCATTGAAATTGTATGCCCTTTTAAATTTGACACTCGGTTTTTCATTATCTCAAAACAAAAACAAAATCTGTGTAGCGCCCTCTATACCCAAACTCAACTATCCCTTTAAGAACGTGTATTATCTGTTTTATAAAATGAGCTAATCCACGGAATTGTTTATGATTGCTGGATTATATATATGCATTAATACATAACATATCAAGAGTTTGGGGAATGGAAAAGTGTGACTATGAAGAAAACTGTAAAAAAGGGAACATTTGTGTACAAAACAATGGGGAGTAGTCCACACACTTATCTGAGTGCGTTGCCAATTTGAGTTCCCCATATAAATAAATGAACATCTTCAAAGAGCCATAGTTTTCTTGTTTCTTTGCCCGATAATGCTCTATCTTTCAGAGATTAGGAGGAATAATCTCTTTAAGTCCATGAAAGCAACATTTTGCTTGGGTTTCATTGCCCTTTTAACAAGCATTGTGACGCCACGGGTTGCACACGGTTGCGCACTCTTGGCACGATGGTTACGCAGGTTCGGCACGATGGTTGCGCAGGTTCTGCACGGTTGTGCAGTTGGTGAAAAGTGATCAATGCCCACGTGATCGGATTTAGCCAATCACGTTACAGAATTTTTACCGAGCCGTTTCATAAAAACAGTTAAAAAAATATTATACCTCTATTATATCATAATCCAAACAATTATTTGCCCCTCATACAGGCCTCCCTAACATTTCGCTTGTAAATGAAAGGAAATTAAAGGGATAGTTGAGTTTTGGTATAGAGGTCGCTACAAAACCTATTTTTTGTGAGATAATGAAATACTGAGTGTCAAATTCGAAAGAGCATACACTTTTTATGACATAATAATAATAATAATAATAATAGTGGATACTTATATAGCGCACGTTCCGTCTGTCTTTCGACGCTCGCGGCGCTTTGGAAAAAAGAGAAAAACGACTAAACAAACAAACATACAAACATACACAAACAAATTAGAGTATACCTATTTTTCAAATAAATAAGTTTTCAACCGAGTTTTAAAAGTATCCATTTTATTTGATCAAAATCGGTTCAGAAATGCCTCAAAATGAGATTAATATTTAATTTTCTATTCCTATTTGTAATAGTTTAACGATCGCAAATTATTAATGTCTTGAAAACGCCCTCTAAACCAATGCTGTACTATCCATTGAACATGGGTAACTCATCTGATGGGAATTGCATGTGTTAGATATGCTTTTATTTATTAATCCTTCATTAAAAGAACATTCAAGTTCATAAAGTTAAAGGTAGCATGTTGCCAAACATTCCGCATTCTCATAGACGAGCTGAGTCATTATACACGTAGCTTAATCCCTGCATAACGATCAAACGCATCACCCAGGAGTATCCACGCATCACTCCCCCCCCCCCCCCCCCCCCCCCACACACACAAACAAACACACGAACACATAATCAATTCAACACTAAGATCAGGCCGTCATTAAATACAATCACAAATAAATATGTTTACGTATAATTGTACATACAATACACATTTACCCGGGGGTAATCGTTTGGGGGTGTATGGGAATAATCTACTGGGGGGGGGGGGGGGGGGGGGTAATCGTCCGGGGGCTAATTGTCTTTGGGGTAATTGTCCAGGGGGTGGTGGTAATTGTCCAGGGGGTAATAGTCCTAGAACATCACTATACCACACCACTACCATGCATGACATCACTCTGCCTCAAGCAATTGTAAAAACTCTCCGCCAACCCACCTATTTATATACATCTAAGTATCAGGTTTGGACAAATCCTAGTTATGTGATCTTGAAAATGAATGAAGGAAAATGAAATTGCCATTATGTCGTACCACTGAATGATATGCCACCTCCAGTAATTTAGGAGTTAAAGGGATAGTACAGTTCTGGTCGAACATAATTTTACTAACTCTCTAACTTTACTAATCTCTTTATATGAAATTATAGCATTATAACAAACCCAAATTCATTTTCGGATTAACGAACCCGATTTCATTTGAGGAATAGCGAACCTTCGGAATAACGAACCCACGGAATAACGGACCTTCGGAATAACGAACCTTCGGAAAAACGAAACCGATTTTATTTTCGGACTAACAAACCTTCGGAATAACGAACCTGATTTCATTTTAGGAATAGCGAACCTTCGGAATAACGAACCCTCGGAATAACGAACCTTCTGAATAATGCAACAAATGTTCGGATTAACGAACCCTATTTCATTTTAGGATTAACGAACCCTCAGGTATACGAAATTTGCGTGTTCGGAATAACGAACCTTCGGAATAAAGAACCTTCGGAATAACGAACCTTCGGAATAACGAAGCGCACCCGTGATTCAATGGCGCTCGAATGGTAGAAAAACATATCAACGATATTAACAGAGCTGTTTTCATTAAACAATCAACCATTAACAAATGAGGGCGCCCTCCAGACGCCTAAAAGTTAAAACCCATTTTTCATCAACAAATGTGAATGTGATGTTTGGTTAAAGGGGTAGTTTTGGTAAGGCTGAGCTTTAGTAACCAAAACCTGCACAATAACACTACAAACTAGTAGTAATATCTCCACCATGCTCGAAAGGTAAAGAAAATTACAAGCGACTAATCAAAAAGCCTGTTATCATTTAAAAAAAAGAACGCTCTCTAAGAAAGCATTGGTTTCAACCATTTTTCATACAAAATTATTCATGTGATGTTTTGTTGAAATAATTATTTAATAGAGAGATCATCAGCAACTATTTAAAAACCTCTTTTGAACATTTTTGAAAAAGTATAGGCATTTTAGTTATTTTTAAAAAAATCATCGAATAAATCTGGGCCCCAGATTTATTACGATTTATTCTGCCATTAAAATTGTATGCTTTTTCACATTTTATACTCAGTTTTTCATTACCTCACAAAAAAATATTTTGTGCAGCGCCCTCTTTACCAAAATTGAACTACCCCTTTAAAGTATTAAGTCAATAGGGAGATCATCAACAAAAACATTTAAGCAATTTGTGTACATTTCAAAAAATGTGTACGCCTTATAAATTTTGAGATGAAAATTACAGAATAAATATGGGCCCCGTATTTATTCCAAAGGGATATATTTATGGATATTTAAATGAGCTGTTTTTGAACCGATTTCAATCAAACAAAGTTTGTTCTCTCTTTAAAATAGTCTGCTTTATCAAATTTAACACCTGGTTTTTCACTATTTCACAAAAAGGTAATTTCTTGAAGCGCGCTCTAAACCGAAACTGTACTATCCCTTTAATTTAAACATTACCTGTAGCAATTGTCCCCGAATGCTGTCCATAGAGGAGGGCAGCTGCAGCCTCCTGCCAGAGCTCCGGGCACTATGACGGGTGACATGGTGACCACTGCTACCAACAGAAGGAGGAAACCACCGACAGTAGACGAAGCCATCTGTAACTATTTTCGCTCAGTTTAGATGTGCTCTGTGATAATTACACGATCCTCAATTGCCCAGGTATGTGTTCGAAATGATGTATCAGCGGTGGATGGCACAGAGTTATATACAGTTGGTTGTTCAATGAACCAGACAATGCGCGGGAGAGAATAGAGCAGCCACGTATGAATGATAAAACCAGCCAATGAGGGAAATCAGTACAATTTTTATCAGCTCCGGTACACATTTTAAACCAGGAAATGCCAACATTCACCATGCCGCACTTCAGATTTAAAGACATCAATCTAAACATTGACCAACTACCCAAATAAATTAAACAAAATTTCCTTCATCAATAGAATGTAAGAATCTTCAATATTCAATTCAATATTTTATTTTATTCGTCCAACTCAATGGATACTCGTCTTGCATTATTTATAAGAAAAGGAATGTTGAATCATATTTAATAACGTTATTAAAGATAACAAAACAGGCAATTTGTAGGAATTATTCAGAAAATTGAATAGAAGTATGATTACGAAAGCAAACAAAGAGGAAACGGACCAGAAGTATAATGAACTAGATGGATCTTCGACTGCGCGCAGTCAAAAATGATGCCTCCGCCATTATGCGATTTATTTATATCAAGCCCAAATCAACATGTACACTGAATTAATTCTGTCAACTCAATTTTGATGGTACTCTGTCTTTTAGATCTTGACGGTATCACAATTATGAGCTATAAGTGACCTTGACCTTTGACCTCATGACCCCCAAATCTTATCAGTTCATTGGCTCTCCAAGGAACATACATGTGCCAAGTTTGGTCAGAATCCGTCAATCCGTTCTTTAGATAACGCGATCAGGAGCTATTTTTGCATATATGAGCTCTGTGACTTTTGACCTTTCACCTCATGACCCCAAAATCTAATCAGATCATCGGCCTTCTAAGTTACATACATGTACCAAGTTTGGTCAGAATCTGTCAATCGGTTCTTGGGATAACGCAATCACAAGCTATTTAGGAATATATAATGAGCTCTGCGACCTTTGAACTTTGACCTCATGACCCCAAAATCTAATCAGATCATTGGCCCCCCAAGATACATACATGTACTAAGTTCGGTCAGAATCCGTAAATCCGTTCTTGAGATAATGCGATCACGAGCTATTTTTGCATATATAATGAGCTATGTGACCTTTGACCTTTGACCTCATGACCCCAAAATCTAATCAGATCATTGTCCCCCCAAGATACATACATGTACCAAGTTTGGTCAGAATCCGTCCATCTGTTCTTGAGATAACGCGATCACGAGCTATTTTTGCATATATAATGAGCTCTGTGACCTTTGACATTTGACCTCATGACCCCAAAATCTAATCAGATCATCGTCCCTTCAAGATACATACATGTACCAAGTTTGGTCAGAATCCGTTCATCTGTTCTTGAGATAACGCGATCACGAGAACGGGACGTACGGACGTAAGGACAGACGTACGTACGTACGTACTTACGGACGTACGGACGGACGGACAACCCGAAAACATAATGCCTCCGGCTACTTGGTTGCGGAGGCATAACAATAGGGAGTTTTTGCTTATGTGAACGAGAACGAGTTTCCCGTCCTAGAACGACCGTTTCAGGGTGGCCCAGAAATAATGGAACGGGGTATTTGCCATTGTGATAATATGTTCACTGGATAGATAATCTTTTTAAAAGAAATTCGTTATTCCGAACACCCAAACAAAAACATTACTGTTGATGATATCAAAGTTCTTTTTAAAAGATTATCTATCCAGTGAACCTAGTCTGTATATTTCTTTATAATGGAAAGTACCCCGTTCCGTTATTTCTGGGCCACCCTGTATAAGCAAATAATATGCGTATGACGTAATACTCCACGTTGGCACTGTTTAACAATAGTAACTAGGTCCGGTAAGCTCCGGCATACTTATCTTGCCGAACCTAGTTACTATTGTTAAGTTTGCCAACGGGGAGTCTATACGTCATACGAATATTATTTGCATACATCACAGAAGCGGTCTATTGGATGTAGTCAACCCGTGCTGTTCACTACCTGTTCGCTGCCTTTGAACCATTTTCGTTTTTAGTTAACGCGCGTTCACAATGACGTCGTTCCCTTCTACACACAATCATGACAAACACTCACACACACCTTACACTTTCAAACATACACATGCGCAAACACACGACCCGACTGAATTATTCAAACTCCAACACAGACACACACACACATACACGCATTCAATCACACAAAACACACACACACTTACACACACGTATACTCACACGCACAAACATCCACTCCCGCACGCACGCACGCACTCGCACTCAAACAAACAACAATGCACACAAACACCCCACACATGCGCTCACACAAACACAAACCCTTACACACGCGTATACACACAAACACAACATTAATAAAACTCCCACACATACGCATACAGATACACAACACACACCCACACAAACACATGAATGCACACTCACAAATGCACACAAACACCCACAAACGCACATCCACATAAACACAAACACACGCACGCACACTCATCCACGCGAGCACTCAAACAAACACAAACACACGCACACACTCAAACAAAAACCCATACCCGTACACATACGCAGATACACACACGCACGCATGCACTCGCATTCCAACAAACACAAACAAACACACTCACAAACACACACACACGCACAAATGCGTACACACGTACACAAAGCCACACACGCACATATTCAAACACACACGCATACACCAGTTACATAATCCACCACACATACACATACACACGTATAAAACACACACACACACACACACACACACATATACATGTTGATACTTCTCTGATTACGTAATTCTGAAGACGGTGCACTGGATTTTCCGACGAACCTGAAATCGGGCATGAACTAGTGCTCAGATTGGCCAGACGACGAGAGAGAACGTAAGTGACGTA
The DNA here is from genome assembly GCA_037951105.1 of Echinarachnius parma. Classification (NCBI taxonomy): domain Eukaryota; kingdom Metazoa; phylum Echinodermata; class Echinoidea; order Clypeasteroida; family Echinarachniidae; genus Echinarachnius; species Echinarachnius parma. Next base: position 53,125 of record JBAMJV010003178.1, read on the forward strand.
ATTTCTCGCCTAAATGACGTCATTTCTTCTAGTAGGGGCCACAAATATGGGTGTTCACTGCAGTTTGGGGTACAATTGTTTTACTTGGCATACAAACTCCTTGGATCAAAAGAAGAAAATTTATCCAAAGAGACACTCTGTATATCAATTATGGAAATTAGGCCTAATTTGCATAGATACAGAGTGTCTCTTTTGACGAATTTTCTTTTTTTGATCCAAGGAGTATGTATGCCAAGTAAAACAATCGTACCCCAAAATGCAGTCATGGACCCCTTAACCACCCCACTACTCGTCGTCTTCAGGTTTGCGAAAATACCGTATTACGAGCAAAGAAAACCGGGCTTCGATATGCATCGAGCTCGAGACCACTGGATTGTTAGACCGGTGCTCTAACCATTGAGCCACAAGGCCCTATCATGGTAGTCATTCCAATGCAAGAAACCCGTCACGTACTCTATTATAGTACACAAACCCAACATCCACCGGATATGTGATATCAACTTGTGGAAAGTGCGAGGGATCCCGCAAAGTAATATAGCTTTTTGTATGAAGTAATTTCTAAACGTAGAATGATTATAAAAACATGAAATATGAGGCAGGAAAATTGTACTTCGAACCGTCATAATCGAACCCTTCGGATTTCAGACCAGTTTATATAGCGTCTGTCTGGCACGAGAATTGAATAGTGTTTCTGGAAAGGACCATCATAAAAAGGGTCTTATATGGCTCAATGGTTAGAGCACAGTCTAGCCATCCGGAGGTCTATGAGTCGATTCCTGACAGAGCTCAATTTTCTTTGCTATTTTGCCATTTGAAGGGGTTTCAATACAACAACTGATAAACATACAAACATTTTGACCAATTTGAGATCATTGTGATTGAACCTGTTGAAAAACAATCAAATTAGTGAAATAAAAGGGGATGCTTTTATTCTTGTTTTCAAAAATATACCTTCGTAGGCAATGAATAAGGTAATATTTTTAATTATTTAATTCTGTATATTTTTTCCTCATTAAAAATAATATTTTAAAAATAATAGTGTGTGTTATGTGATGGTATCCTAAAATTAAACTACGCAATGACAGTTATCGGTTTTTGCATGGTAATAAAAACTGCTGATTAAGATCAATAATTAGAATTTAATTAAAATAAGAATAATAATAATAATAATAACCCTATTTATATAGCGCTTTTTACAAATTTGATACAAAGAGGTCACAATTCTAGACAATTTCTTCAGTTTCTTATTTTATTGATGTTTCCCCAACATCAAATTCTTCTCCGGCGCTAAGCTGGAGAGGGCGCAATGCCGATAGCGCTTCAAGATGTATTGGTCATTCCTAACATTTCCTTTTAAGGATTTTGCTTGGCTTTGAATCCATTTTAATGCACATTTAATAAAACCTCTAAAATAAGAATCATTCCCTTTTAAATGATCCCGTATAGTTATACAAGTTACATTTCAAAGTAATTGTTTAATTTATCGCCACGCATGAATTGTGTTTGATCTCAGTGGTAGATGGTAGTTGGTGATGATTGTTGGCCGTAGTGACATGGTAGACCTAATATGTGGTGACAGTTGTAGTGGTGGTAGTGGTAGTGAGGGGTAACCTTACTGTTTGTGTAAGGGTCATTTTTCATAGCAGATTTCCTTATTTCCCCTGCTTGGTGTGTTCAAACACCCGCCATTAGCGAAAATTACTGTTTTAGGTATATCAAACACACCCCAACTACTTGCCACTGAATGAAGCTAACCCCCCCCCCCCCCCCACCCTTGAACAAATCCTGGGTACGACTATGAATGGACCGCTGTTCATAAAACGGAAAGGGACCGCTATTCATGAAACGGAAAAGGGACCGCTATTCATAAAACAGAAAAGGGACGGCTATTCATAAAACAGAGGGACCGCTATTCATGAAACGAAAAAGGGACCGCTATTCATGAAACGGAAAAGGGACCACTATTCATAAAAGGCATAACAGACCTCTGATCATGAAGTCGCGACTCATAATACAGAGGAAGGGTCGTTATTCATAAATAATTCACAATGAGGGTCACTAATCATAAAGGTCGCTTTTCATGATATGAAGGAAGGGTTTTATTCTTAATTCATGTTGGGGTCACCTTTACTCATATAAGTGTTTCTAATCATAATACAAGAACATGGTCGCTATTCACAAAACAACAGGGTGGCTAGCAGTTATTTTCTTACATAATAAATATTGACCCTGATGTTGTATTATGAATAGCAACTTTTTAGCAACATGATGAATATCGACACTTATTTCGTATTATGAATAGCAACCCTTGATATGAATAATGAATAGCGACCTTTGGTTGAAATTATACATAGGGACCCTCATACACATGTTAGTGATAATGGTTGCGGTGGTTAATTTATTTGCTTAGGTGGTGCACGATCACGGTGATATTGCATGATGCTGCCATAGGTGGATGAAAGGTAAATGGGGATGGGGGAAGAGTAATTTTTCGCACGTGTTGGCGAATGTTTCTATTAGAAATATTACATATTTTCATGACAACGTTTGCTAAAAAAAAAGCAAGGAAAGACTAAAAGGGGACACATGATGGATAGGTAAATTTGTATTTTATTTTATTTTATAAAATTTGTGCTTGAAATGTACAGATGGGGTTAATTTTGTCGCCAATTTATACATGTTGTTCGGTAAAAGAGATCTGATTTGCTGAAAAATGTTTTTTGAGATGCCCCGAAATAAGAGTTGATATTTGACTATGGGAACCACCGCGTACGTGTTATGCCTCTTAATATGAAGCGAGGCCACTGGGATGGGTTGTTCTGTACACGCGTTTTCGAATCGCTCTCTTGGGCGGTTGACAACGTATAGGCATGATTATAAAGTGCTTTCGGAAACAAAAGTGTGCAATATATGACTATTACACAGACTTTTTAAAACTGATCTCGGAGAATCCAAATTGTTTCTTAGAAAAAAATCCCTCCTAAATCACAAATGAACGCCCCGAAATTGCTTATAACGCTGTCTCAAATTACACAAAAGCGTGTGACGTCATTGCAGTCGAAAGTTTGCAGTTATCTGTACAGGGAAATGCGACTTCCGCCTACAGTGACGTCATTTGAAAACGCCCCCGCAAGGCGGCGCTGGGCTTTACAGGTCACGGAAGGCTTATAAACTGTTTTTTAAACTTGATATTGTACTTTTCCTAACATTTATTGAAGTTATTATTATACAAACTCAGTCTGGATTCTGGAATAATGACAACAGAGGATAATTTGATGTAATAATGTAATAGTGTACTTGTTTTGGTTTGCAAGGCCACTTATCATGACAATAGATGCATTGAGCTGTCGGGCACCGATATACCGACTGTACATTCTGTGGTAATCTTATCATCTTCAGTATTCCACGCTATAATGTAGCATTTAGACGAACAACCTGACCCAACCCACTACCGACGGAAATCTGTTTCAGTTCAGGCTGTTGTCGGACTGATGTCGGGCTTCGTCACGGTCTAACTACTGCATGTTCTGGTTCTCAACTTTGGGGAAGTAGATTCTTTCGACCATGTCGTTTGCATGGTTACAGTCCGTTATTCCGAAGGTTCGTTATTCCGAAGGTTCAGTTATTCCGAAGGTTCGTTATTCCGAAGGTTCGTTATTCCGAAGGTTCGTTATTCCGAAGGTCCGTTATTCCGAAGGTTCGTTATTCCGAAGGTTCGTTATTCCGAAGGTTCGTTGATCCGAAAATAAAATCGCGTTCGTTATTCCGAAGGTTCGTTATTCCGAAGGTTCGTTGATCCGAAAATAAAATCGGGTTCGTTATTCCGAAAATTAAATCGGGCTTGTTATAATACTATAGTTTGTGTTTTGTTTATTTAATTTACAGCCTGCATTTAGCATACCCCTCCCCCTATCCCTCCCTTGGCCAGATCAATCAAACATTTAAGTTTATTTTATCTCTTTATATGAAATGATAGCATTATAACAAACCCAAATTCAATTTCGGATTAACGAACCCGATTTCATTTTAGGAATAGCGAACCTTCGGAATAACGAACCCTCGGAATAACGGACCTTCGGAATAACGAACCTTCGGAATAACGAACCTTCGGAATAACGAACCTTCGGAATAATGCAACAAATGTTCGGATTAACGAACCCTATTTCATTTTCGGATTAACGAACACTCAGGTATAGGAAATTTGCGTGTTCGGAATAACGAACCTTCGGAATAACGAACCTTCGGAATAACGAACCATCGGAATAACGAACCGCACCCGTTTGCATAACGCTTCCCACATGTCCGACACTAAACCGACAACAGACAAAATCTACCTACTCTCCGACGAATTCAATATAAAAATTAGTTTGAACATTTAGTGTAATTGTCAGTAGAAGCATATAAAATTGATTACAGAGTGTTCTCTCCTTTCAATGATTCACATAGGAACCCCTCCAATAATTCACTGACACCGTCCCAATCAGTCCGATCCTTGTCCCTAATGATGATAAAATTCATATATACGACTTCTGCGCATCTATTTAAACCGAACACAAAAAGTAACTTCACCCCTAAGCAATTGCCCATAATTTCATAACCGATTATTGTTTCACCATGTCATCTTATCACAATATGGCACAGTTGTAATGTTCGATATGTGTGAAGATAAGAGATATTCATTACTGTATGGCTAAATTAGCACAGGTTAAAGACAAAATGGCCCAATTCAAAAGTCACAAGGTATTGCGCGTGCCTGTACATTGTTGTGAATCCGCACATGTGGCGGAGTGCATTTATCATGGTTTATGAAACAATGCTGTTTGATAATTCCTTTCATTTTGATTGTTTGATGGCACATGTGGAAAATGCATTAATTGCAATTATAAATCAGGTCATTTGTGTAATTTTCCAACTGTCAATAATTTGTAATGATGATAATAATTTTGCGAATTTTGAAATATGACTATTTTTTCTGTAATGTGTGCTCACTCAACCATGGATTAATGGTTACCTCTTATTTGTACACATTGTTTTCCTAACTACAATATGGATATATTGGCAAGACGAAATCTTATAACGATTCTTGGTTATGAAATTATGGGCAATTGCTTAGGGGTGAAGTTACTTTTTGTGTTCGGTTTAGTTCAATTCCATTATACAGAAATTTATAATTAAAGGGGACCACCAGGCAAAGGACAACACATTATTATAATAATAATAATAATAATAGACATTTATATAGCGCATATTGCAAAGAGCCTCTAAGCGCTTAACATATTTACATACAAATTAACACAATTAACACAAACTATAAACTATACAAACTACAAATGTATAAACATAAATATATATATAAACAAAATTAACTATCAGGAAAGGCTAACTTAAACAAATGAGTTTTTAATCTTGATTTGAAAGTATCTACACTGTGTGAAGTGCGAATGTTGAGGGGTAGATTGTTCCACAAGAAAGAAGCGGCGTAAGAAAATGATCTTTCACCATAGTATTTTGAGGTAATTCGTTGTGTGCATTCCAGGAGTGACTGAGTAGATGATCGTAATGTTCGAGTAGGAGTGTAGTGGTGGATTAGATCTGTTAAATAGGTAGGAGCGAGGCCATGATAGGCTTTGAATGTAATGAGAAGGATTTTGTAGATGATACGAAAGTTGATAGGGAGCCAGTGAAGATTGTGTATTATATGTTTTGGTACTGTTTTGTGATATCAAATAGATACCAAACATTTTGCAAAGGGTTGTGTAATTCATTAACAAAGCAATTAATTTCCACCACTTACGGAACCACTGCTATTTCCTGGTTCCATACGGGCGAGTGCGCCAATGCTATTCACGCGTACGTCAATAGAATCCCGGATGATTCGTTCGCTCTGCACAGTCCGATCCTTGTCCCTAATGATGATAACATTCATATATGACTTCTGCGCCATCAATCTAGTTCCATTCCATTATACAGAAAGATATAACTAAGCTAGTTCAACCATGGTTCAACTTTATCTAAATCGACCGAACTCACTTGCAACTTTGTGCTTCTTTCTTGCTTTTCTCTGGCTGTTTTCCTCGAACTAGTGGAAGTAATTATTTAACAAGATTAGATGTGTTAAACTTCCTTCTTGTCATTGACATATTTCTTCAATTGTTTACACATCCAAGCCAATGCTTTAGCAAATAGCACTTTAATTACTTGATATTAATGTACAGAGTGTTTATAAAAAAGCGGAACCCAACTTCCACCAGCAATATCTTATGAAGTAAACATAGTTATGTTTATTGCAATATATCATCTTAAAGATGATTTATTATTCTTTCATTTGATACCACTTTTGTAACAATTGATCTTGTAGTTATCGAATTGCAGGCACTTTAAACGAGCAATGTTAAAATTGCTTTGCGCACAAGATTTGGATCTATTCATCAACACGGGCTGATGGTCATTCATTCAAACCTCTCCTTGTGTTCGTCTGTCTTGTAATCCTTTTGTTCCGTAAATAAATCAACATGGAGATACTTTTTTAATCAGTTCCTTGCCTGACCAAGCAACTGACCACTGAACACGAGCACAAACCTGTGCGGACAGACATGGGGGTCATGTGGTAGGACATTGGGGATGATTTTGGACCCTCGACTCTTCTCAAAGTTGAATAAAATATCAAACTATGAATCAAGACACATCATGAAATGTCACTTGACTTTGTCTACTGTTTCATTATTTACACTGCATTTAACAATTAGTTTCTACTCTCGTGCGCAAAGTACTTTTTACATAACCCTTTTTAAAAAGGTTTTTATTCAATCATGCATGACGTTATCACAACATATTTGGTATCAAACGAAAGAGTATGAATTGACCTTTGATATGCCATATTGCAATAAATATAATTATGTTTATTAAATAAAATATTGCGGGTGGAAGTTGGGTTCCGCTTTTTTATAAACACCCTGCATAATAACACTTTTACTCATTACATATAGGACATATCATAATACATTAACGTGTATTTATAAGCCCATTGTCATTTATTGAGTTAGTAGATTCATTTAATGTCTTTATTAATCTATTGCCTACGGGAACCATGCAGGTGGGTGCTGTATTAACTCTATGGGGATTGCATAATCTACATGTCTCTGCATGGTGTCAGCATGCCGCTGTCAAAGACAATCTAAGGTTCTTTAGTCTACTGACTACACCTATGGCGTAGCGCAGTCAGACTGATTGGGAGCACGCACATTATTGGGAGGGGAGGGGCGCACTCCGTCTATGTATTGCTTGAATTTGTAAAATATTTCCCCCTTATGTGTTTTGTATTAAATTATTAGGGGCACGTGCCCATTCCCCATGCCCCGGCAATACGCTCTACCACTTGGGCAGCTTGCAGATGAAGGCACAGGAAGCTGTCCAGGTGCATGGAGCATCGCGCCATTTAAACTCATCGTTCGGTCTGAAGACAACGCAGTCCTGCGAGTCACCCCCACCTGGCTCTCCAGGCGCCCAGTAGGTATGGTCCACTGCTGACCCGTCACTCCACATGAACTCCGTCTCTCTCTCCTTGTCGTGCAGCCCGATCCAGACCCAGTAGCTATCAGTCGGAACCTGATCAGAATGTTGTAGAAGGGTCGATAGATACAATTTACATGTATTTATATTATACAATGAGAAGATTATTTTGTAGAGATAACACGGACTACCAACCAAGAAGCTATATCAATAATACATTTCCATATATACTGTTGGTCATAATGTTGGAATATTTTTTTTAGATCCAACTTTATTCTTTTTTCCTGTTTTTTGCGCCTAATGAATCATTTTAGACTACAAATAATCATTACATTATGTTTCCAAACTACCAATGTACAATACATGGTAGCATGAATTGGCATTAATTAATGTATTCTTTTGTTTTGAGCTTTGAAAGGCAGGACCTTTGATGATTGGCCCCTTTCGTTCTCCAAAGCGTATGTCCAACGAGTCATCATTATGGGTCATTTCTCAAAGTTGGCCGTGAGATTCTCAACCAAAATTGGCACAGAGGCTCTCGAGGCCATACCCGGTCCAATGTCATTGGCTATCTTCGAACACTACTTGTGCTCCATCAGGAAATGGTGTCAACAAGCAATGTCCACTATTTCGTTTGACCATCGCAGGTTAACGTCTGTAAAGTCCTCAGATCTCATTGAGAGAAGGGTCAATTAAAGCCAAGATTATCTCTAGGACGTTTACGATTGACCACCAGGAGAGATTATCGCAAATTGCTTAACCTGTGCCGTAGAAACCGGAAATGCCAAAAAGGAGCCTTCGCCGACTGTGAAGAAAATACTATGGAATCAACGCCTTCCGCTAAACTGTACATTAGCAATCCCTCTAACATGGTCACATAGCAAGACAAACTACCACGTGTCAACTCAATACCATGTAACCGAGATTTACCGGACGTCCCTGGACTAGGGCGGCCAGAAGATTTCCGCCTGGACACTAGAGATAGGTCATCTTAATGGGTACGAGACATACCACTGTTGGGACGTCACAAACTCAAGTCGTTTAGTGAATGCAGACAACTTGGAACTTCTCGCCACGTAATCGGCGAACCATTTGTCTTCCATCTGTTCGGTCAAGGATGTTATGGAAGAACACAAAACAAAAATAAAACAAAACAAACTAATTGGGGATGGGGGGAGTGTAGAAACTCTCCCCCCCCCCCCCCCCCCCCCCACCATTACGCCACATGTCTTGTACTCGAGAACAGATGATTTGAATCCACACACTTTATCATGGCAAATATTCAAATGATGGTCATGATAAACGCTGTAATAAATTCATTGTAATGCCAAATAAATGTATATTTCAGTCTGTTTTATGCTATATACTGTACATGTATTATTATTTTAGTTGAAGTCAGTGTTTAAATTGATAATAATAACAATGCGTGTCAATTAGATACAATCAAAGATTTTGCCTAAATGTGAGTTGGTTTGCCTGCAAATAACTAGTTTGCTGCCCGAACGGCCTACTATTAGTAACTTTAGCATGTACAGCTCAGCTCAGACGATAGCTGCCGTATTGCTCACTCAGTCGATATCTGCCGTATGTCATATTGAGACCTGAATCGGGACTAGCAAATAACATGACACTGCCTGAAAAAAAGAGGATGAGAAAGAACAGAGACAGTTCGCCTACTATATTTCGGTTGATAATAGGTAAATAATCCAGAGATGTGTCAAGAAGGAGTATTATAACGCGTTTTAATAAAGGGGTAGTACAGTTTTGGTAAGGCTGAACTTCAGTAACCAACTGTTAGGTTGTACTGTAATGGTGCAGGTTTTGATTAGTAACATTTAGTTTGACTAAAACTCAACTATCCCGGCTTTTAAAAATACTTTGATTTTATTTCGCATATTTTCTATACGTTTGGCATACGTTTACGCAATCCGGTCAGATGTGACCAGGCCATTAAGAATAACTATAACCACTCACAAACTCTTCTCTCTCGCTCTAATTATACTATTAATAGTTTATATCTCATTCATTTAACAAGATATAAAATCATCCCAGCTACAAAATATCAAAACTTGGGATAGATTCAAGCAGACTTGATCGAGATATCGGGATCCAAACATGATATAAACATAATCGCAAATGGAAAAATCGATGAAAACTGCAAACATTCAATTCTGTCTTACCTGTAAAATAATGTGTTGAGAGAGACGAAAACTTTCTATGCACAGTAACTGTACTCGATCGCCACTTCATCTGAAGCATAATTAAAAGTATTTGCCTTAAAATTCAAAATATACGTTACAGATGTAATGCACGCCATTCCGAATAAATGTCTGCTTGGAACAATGTCACCCCTCTCCCCTCCCTATACCTCCGCACACACAAACACACACAGGAGGACTTGATCTGACTGGAGAACTTCAGTTCGTAGGGATCAAATTACGTTGATACAGTACGAGTCGAAATCAACTTTGCAGCACTAATAGGGATTAACACATACAAACGCTAGGGTTGAGAGATTATTTTGACCATTACTGAAAGAGATGGGCGTTTTATAAAATTGTATGACGTAGTATAGGGGCAAAGCCACATACTTTGGGGAGGGCGGCTTAGTCACGTTAATTGGCAACGCATTATATGCATCAATTTGATGTGCCTTGTTTTGAGAACCAATTACTGTTTTCAAACATCTAATTAAAAACACCATAAGTTATAAAACAAAAGAAATATAACGGCTTACTCGGAATATCTTGAAATATTTGTATGCTAAATTGCAATAAAGGAAAAACAAATGTTGCCATTATTTGAGCAAAATAATAGGAACATATTATTTTTCCTCCAGATCTCCGCTACAACATATCAAAATTGTAGACGTATTCGAGCAGAATCGAAGGAGATAGAAACACAACTGCACCTTCCAAACACAATACAAAATTTATGAAATCAATCAAAATTAAATTTTCGCTTTTCATGGCAATTTTATGACGTCATGATGTCCGATTGGCAAATTTTGAATATCACACCATACCTACAACTCATACTCTATCACGAATACATAACAACCAAAACACTGAACATGGATTTTCAAAATTATGATCAATTGAAAAGGGCATGTTTTTACCACATTTTCACATATTTTACATATGGCAGCACGCGCGGATTTCATGTGTAACACGCGCGCATCGGCACATTTCCGGTCGGAATGAGCTAGTAATTGTTCAAAATCATCCCAGCTACAAGATATCAAAACTTGGGACAGATTCAAGCAGAATTGACCGAGGTATCGGAATCCAAACACGATATATACATAATCGTAAATGATAAAATCGTTGAAAACTGCTAATGTTCACTTCTCATGGTCATATGATTACATAATTGTGTTTGGTTGGCAATAAGGATGCATGATGTCATATCTACAACTCATTAGTCTGTAAGGAAAAATACTTTTAACAAAATTGACCACGGATTTTAAAAATTATTATCAATTAAAAAAGGGCATATTTTGTACATATTTTGCGCATAGCAGCACTCGCGGATTTTAAGGTTTTACGCCCTCGCATTCGAGCATTTTTGGTCGAGGAGATCTGGAAACTATTTCAATTTATCATAGAAAGTATAAGCCAGTTCGTAATTACAAACTGCGCATGCGCGTAATTACGATCTAGACGGCCGGGTTCTGTGGATGAACCACAGCTCGATCGAAAAATGGGCTTAGCAGACGACACTGAGTGTATGTGTCAATGGACAATTTACTTCCTGGTATGACACCGGACACTTAATGAAGCTATTTCTTCATAAATACTAATTTCATGACACTTTCAGTGCTAACTGGGCAAAAAGAACACCATCTGGCTAACACTTCCAACAAATTCGATCATTTCTGTCACATCGTACTGCAAGAAACTTAATTTGTATGAACATTTTGTAACCGGTACAGCGCGCGCGTACCACACGTTCAAGTCACCGGCTACCTAACGGCATAGCTGCTCGTGGAGTCCCGCTATTTCGATTGTTGCGACCGCGAACTCGCGAAGCTGGTGCCGCGACGCTTTCAAAGACATCGATCAAAGTCTCCAAAAAAATGAAAAAGGGCTTAAATGTTGACCAAAAGATTTCAACAGAACATCGAGGGATAAGGACAAAGTGCAGTGAGTTATACGAACTAATTTAGTTGAGTTTAAAGACAAATAAAGCGTTGGAAAAAAAGAGAAAAAATGTGTATGAAAAAAAAAAAAAAAAAAAAGGAGTACGAAAGCACATTAGCTGACTTTCAAGTTCCTTTTACGGAGAGAGTCCTTCAACGCAGCAACAGACCACAACTTAATTTCGTCGATAGATATTTATTGATCTTCATCCGCCATTGTAAAACAGCCAAATCACACACAAGAAACAAAGAAATACAGACAGATCTTGCACTGTAAATGTCACGTTTTCGACGAGTTCGATTCCACGATCGCGAAGAAGGATTATGCATTGACAATCTACACGTGTGCATACTCGCGCGCCGCCGTGCGTTTTTCCTTACTAGCGCTCGCGCGCGCGAGCTAGCTTCTGTGGTACAGTGACCTATGACCTGTGACGTCTTCCGGGCTCCTTGCTCTAATTACGAACTGGCTTATTGGGAACAGTTTCCAAGAAAAAAAACGCGACTTTTTCGTTCCGAGCGCGCTACGCGTGAAAAAGCGCGCGCGCAAACGCGCACGCGCGCAAAATTTTGAAATGCTCGAATTGACCTGAAACGTATGGAAAATTGGTTCGCGGGTCGATTTGAGAATTTTTCAAGGATTTTTACCCTTTGACGCGCGCGTACGCGTCCGTCGTTGTCCGTACGACCTTGGGTGCGACATTTTTTTTTTTATAGCCCTTGACCTTAGCTTTCCATATACAAAATTTGGTTAAAATATACCATTACGTAAGAAAGATATGGGCTGTTGAAATATTTCACAAAATGGCGTCTCTATGACGTCACAGGGTAGTGACGTCATAATCATTACCCAGGTGCACAATTTCGGACCAAGGTCTATAATATTCACCAAGTTTCATTATCATATCCCCAGCCAAATTTTACAGACACGACACACAAAAAACGTGGAAAGAAAAAGAAAAAATAAGAAGAATTTTGTGTTTCCACAATTGAGGTATATAAGAGAGATCGGAATGACCACGGGAAATGACGACGGATCGTGGTAGCGTTATCAAATGTTGTCGCATGATAATTTTATATGTTATGAACAAGATCTTATCGAGATCGAGCCTTGTAACATGACACGAATTATATAAACATAGCCAGAGATGATCGTGACGTATTGTGCGATTGTGGAAGCACCGGCTGAGTAATAACAATAGGTGTACGTTATACGTATCACCTAAAAATAAAAAGAATAATTTTGTGTTTCCACAAATGCGGTATATCAAGAGAGATCGGAATGACCACGGGAAATGACGACGGATCGTGGTAGCGTTATCAAATGTTGTCGCATGATAATTTGATATGTTATGAACAAGATCTTATCGAGATCGAGCCTTGTAACATGACACGAATTATATAAACAAAGCCAGAGATGATTTTGACGTAGTGTGCGATTGTGGAAGCACCCGCTGAGTAATAACAATAGGTGATACGCTATACGTATCACCTAATAATGTCCAAATACCGAAAATCAAAGGAATAGGTTACGTATTGGCTGAGATATGCCCATCGGAATGATTTTTTGGTCAATGGGCAATCAGTGTTATAGTGCACTGGTTCATAAACTTAGGAACCAGTGCACTATAACACTGATGGCCCATTGAAGTCAAATTCATTCGGCACAATTCGGATGGGCATATCTCAGCCAATACGTAACCTATTCCTTTGATTTTCGGTATTTGGACATTATTTGTTATGCTCTTTCTGAAAATGAAGTCCAAATTAGAAAATTCTAAAAAAGTGTTTTTATGACATCAAGGCTTCTGTACTCTATGGTCCAGCAACATAGCCTACAGCCAATTATGAGTCCCGAGTTATCGAAGCGACAGACGGCTGGGGCAGAGCCAAGAGGGGGGGGGGATGTTTTTTTAATGGGGGGGGGGGGTATCCCCCTCCCACGGGGAAGATTTTGCATTTATATACTTGAAATGGTGCAATTTGGTGCACGTCACACAAGCAACCAGACCAATGCCAGCCTACACGGGAGCTACGTTGCCCGGTACAGAAAAAGTACTTGCCCCAGACCATATGCTAGTTATACACAACAAAGATATTCTGTTCGCGCAAAAAGTGTGCAGCGACAACTTAAAGGGGTAGTTTAGTTTTGGTAAGGCTCAACTTTAGTAACCAAACATGGACAGTAACATTATAAAACTAATAGTTTTAACTCCACCATGCTCGAAAGGTATACAAAATTACAAACGACTAAGTTAAAAGCCCGTTATCATTAAAAAAGAGCCATAAAAACTCAAGAGGGCGCTCTCTAAAAAGGCATTGGTTTCAACATTTTTTCATACAAAATTATGCATGTGATGTTTTATTGAAATAATGATTAAATAGAGAGATCATCAACAACTATATAAAAAACGCTTTTGAAAATTTTTGAAAAAGTGCAAGCATTTTTTTATTTTTTTGAAAAATTCAGCTAATTATTTGGGCCCCAAATAATTATAGGGTCAGATATATTTATTGATATTTCAGCCGTATCTGGGCCGATTTTGACCAAATAAAGTTTATTCTGCCATTAAAATTGCATGTTCTCGCAAATTCGACACTCAGTTTTTCATTACCTCACAAAAAAATTGTGATGTGCAGCGCCCTCTCTACCAAAACTAAACTACCCCTTTAAAATGGATGTATGAAAGTAGTTTTTGAACGTTATAGTTAACATGTCTTAGCTCATATTTTATTTTTTCTTTCCCAAACAAAAACTCTTTAGATTGGGGATGGGGGGGAGGGGGGGGGGGGGGGGGGGTAATCCTGGGTAAGCCACTGAGTGGAAGTTATGGTTAATAATAATAATAAGAAGAATTGCATTTATACAGGCGTCTCTGGTGGTCTAAGTAAACAAAATAGTAAACACGATAGCATAAAAAACAATACAACACCAAAGTCAAAGTAACTAATAAGAAATAACAAATACATGACTGTATAGGCCTATATAATACAATACTTAATAACTAACTGTGTGCGCCTCCAGAAATTACAACTGCTTAAAAAGATGGGTTTGGTGCATGGTGGTTGTAAGGAGTAACCTCACCTTTTCTCATAGCAACATATTTCCGTATATAGCGAACCCTTTTCAAATGATGAATAGCGTCCTTTTTAAACAATGATCCTTATAAATAGTGAACCTCTTTTCAGATTATGGATAGAGACCCTTACGACAGGTTGACTCTTCTGTATAGCAAGCTGACCCGATAATGATGGTGAATCAGATTGGCTGCGGTGTGGTGTGGTATTAAAGGGCAATGAAACCCATACAAGATGTTGCTTTCATATACTTGAAGAGATTAGGAGGAATAATCTCTGAGAGTAATCGGGCAAAAAATAAGAAAGATATGGCTCTTTGAAGATGTTCATTTATTCCTATGGGGAACTCAAATTGGCAACGCATTCTGAAGTGTGTGGACAACTCCTAATAGTCGTATATAGTCACACTTTTCCATTCCCCCAACTCATGATAATCTCATGTATACAGGTATTCTACAAATCATGTGTTGAACTCAAACGAAGGGTAAACATAGATTTTGAGAACATTTAGCAAATTGAAATTTTATGTATAAAATGTATGGGGAGTTGTCCACAACTTTGACGGAATGCGTTGCCAATTTGAATTACTCATGGAAATACATGGCTCTTTTCAAAGAGCCATAGTTTTCTCATTTCTTGACCGATTGTGCTCAAATTTGCTCAGGGCCTATTCATCATAATTATGTGACCTTACACCACAAAACGACCGTTATGTCAATGTGGTAGTTTCTCTTTTATAAGCTAAAATAGATTTTTTTTCTTCAAAATTTGAGATTTAGGATTTTGGTATTTCCTGAATAAACATATCTTAAAGGGAATTAGTAACATTGTCCAAATCCTCAAAATACGATGTCAATTCTAGCGGTTCCCTCGTACATTGTTGTATTCGTATTAACAATAAAACCATGGGACATGTTTCGTTTTTTCAAATTTCCCTTTCGTTACAAAGATATGAACGATCAAAGTATTCAGATAAGAAAAACGCTGGGAGAGTTTTTCTGCTGTGTACAAAGTGAGTACATTGAGTTAGTGAATATCACTTTGTATTTTCACTCATTACTTGGCCATGCAATATGTCCATTTGACTTGAAATTTTCACACAATATCCTGTGGACATATTATGAGATAACAACAATTTACATTGCATCAACCCTTCATCACTTTTTGCACATGTCAACAAAGTTATTAGATCCCTTTAATCTAGCTTCTGTAACATTTTGAGCATTGGAAATCGTGTTTAAATATTATTTTTCATCCAATAAATGTGATCTTATGACAGCGCTTTAATATAAACTATTTTTTAAAATGGCCCGTTTCTCCCTTATTTTAAAAACACTTTAGCCATATTCCAAATCTTTGGTGTTCATTTTGAGAGGATTTGCTTTAGTCCAAATGTGACGAATGATTATCACTTTAAAAGTACTTCTTTTTTCTGTTTTATGAAAACCAGCAAAATCAATTTTCCCGACTTATTGGTCGTGTTGTGGTGTAAGGTCACATGATATGTAGTGTCTTAGTCCATACAACAATCCGTCTGGATTTCATTGTCCTTTATGGGTATTAAAACCATGTGGTGATGTTTTGTGTAGTGTTGGCGGTGGTTATGGTGGTACATAGACGTATTGAAGTGTTGGAGCTGGTAATGGTGTATAAAAGTGAATCATAATCGGTGGTGGTGGTGATAGTAGTTTCGTAATTTACTTTATGTGGTAAAAAAAAAGATGTGTAGGGGGTGGTGGTTATGGCATAGGTGTACGGGGTGAGGGGGGGGGGGGGGGGTGTTGAACTCCCCCTCATGGGTACGCATATTATTGTAGTAGTAATAGTGAACAATCTAGAGTGATGATCTGGAGCAGAAACTTAGTAAAGATGGGAATGGGACGCATAATTGAAGGAATAATTTTAAAAGGATAGTTGAGCTCCGGTAAGGAGAGTACAGTTTTGGTCAAACTGAATTTTAGTAACCAAAACCTGCACCCCCGGCCAGCACCATTACATTAAAAACTAATACTTCTACCATGCTTGAAAGTAATTCAGAATTACAACGACAAAGTAAAAAGCCTGTCATCATTCAAACAGAGCCGTTCAAACTGAAGATGGCGCTCTCTAAAAACTCATCGGTTTAAACCATTTAAAATGAAATATTGTGTTGTGAAGGTTCGTAAAAATAGTGATTAGATAAAGAGATAATCAACAACTATTAAATAACTTCTTTTGAATTTTTTTGAAAAGAGGAAGCATTTAAAAAATAAAATACGGTTGGTTCAAAATTATCTAATAATTATGGGGCCCCACATGTATTACAAATTGTTACGTTTATAGATATTTCAGCCGTTTCTGAACCGATTTGTATCAAATAAAGTTTTTTCTGTCATTAAAATATTATGCTCTTTCAAATTTTACACTCAGTTTGTCATTATCTCACAAAAAATGATTATGTGTAGCGCCCTCTCTACCAAATCTCAACTATCCCTTTAAAGGGATCTAGTAACTTTGTTGAGATGTGCAAAAACTGATGAATGGTTGATGCAATGTATACTGTTGTTATCTCATATGTCCTCAGGGTATTGTGTGAAAATTTCAGGTCAAATGGACAATGTATGGCCAAGTAATGAGCGAAAATGCAAAGTGATATTGGGTGATATTCACCAACTCACTGCATTCACTTTGTACAGGGATGAAAATCTCGCCCGGAGATTTTCTTATCTAAATACTTCAATCATACATATCTTTGTAATGAAAGGGAAATTTGAAAAACCGAAAGCTGTCCCATGATTTTATTGTTAATACGAATACAACAAGGTATAAAGGAACCGCTAGAATTACAATTTTATTTTGAGGATTTGGACAATGTTACTAAGTCCCTTTAAGATGCAAAAATAAACCACACGGAAAAAACCCGAACAGTAAGCACTCGCTAAACAAACGAACAAACAAACAAGCATTCCAAGAAAGTAAGACACTACCAAGCACATAAATAATCAAGCAAACAAATACACATTATGATAATGAAACAAAACACAAATAATGCAACTAACACACACATCAAACAACATCATTTAAAATCAACACATCAACAACACATCAAATCAACCAACATCAAACAAACAAACATTTACAAACACACAAACATAATCACCCATTCCACCTGGTCTTGAAAACATGGGCATGGGAGGTGGGGGTTAGTGTGTGTCGGCGAATGTTTCCACATAATAGACTCCATTATAACAACATAAGACAAATACAAAACAACGTTTGCTAAAATAAGCCATACAAGTAAGGACACATTCTAAAGGGGAATCATGATGTACATTTTATTTAAAGGGGTGTTTTATACATGTGTGCCTGAAATGTTTACATGAGGTTATTTTTATAAGCCAATTTGGAAATGTTGTTCCTATTTAATAACAGAGATCTGATTTGCTGAAAAATGTTTTTGAAATGCCACGAAATAAGAGTTAATATTTTGACTATGGGAACGATCGCGTATACTTATCATGACATGATACGCTTATACTAGAGGATCATCTTTCAATACAGAGCGTATCAAAACAAGCGTTACACTTTTGAACATTTTTTCAAAATTACATTTTTAGATATTTAGAAAAAAAATTCATGTCGATGGATGCCCAATGGTCTCATCTATCAAGTGCCACTAACAAAACAAATTTTCGTTCACGCTTGGGCGAACACTGACTGTTTTTGTCCATGGTGTGAAAAATAGCTTGCGCCAATTTGAAAGAAGAGGGACAATTAAACCAGCAGACCAAATAAGTACTCTCTTTCAAACAAATTGCTCTTTGCCATTAATTTAAGATTATTTTATGATAGTGTAATCATTTTGTGGCAATTTTCTATCATAATTTAACTGATTTCATTGCTTTATGCGTGGGTGAGAATACATAAGCCATAGATTGATAGATAATGAAAGGACTTGCATCGTTAATAACAAAATTTCCAGCCTGTCCTTGATTCAAATCCTTTCATTGAGTGTGACACATACAAAAGATGACCCAGAAGCATGAACGAATAATTGTATTCCTGTTGCTAGATTGATGGGCTGATTGATTGATTGATTGGATTGATAGATTGATTGATTGATTGATGGATTGATTGATTGATGGATTGATGGATTGATGGATGGATGGAATGAGTGGCATGTGGTTTTGATGTGTCTGTGCTTTAAAAATGATCTTGAAGTAATTACCCATTATTGATTCTCTCCCATGCATAAAACAATGAAATCAGTTAAATTATGATACAAAATTGCCACAAAATAATTACACAATCACAAAATATTCTTAAATTTATGGCAAAGAGCAATTTGTTTGAATGGGAGTACTTATTTGGTCTGCTGGTTTAATTGTCCCTCTTCTTTCAATTTGGCGCAAGGCATTTTTGACACTCTGAACAAAAACTGTCAGTGTTCGCCCAAGCGTGAACGAAAATTTGTTTTGTTAGTGGCACTTGATAGATGAGACCATTGGGCATCTATCGACATGAACAAATCTTATAAATATATACAAATGTAATGTTGACAATTTTTTCAAAAGTGTAACGCTTTTTTTGATACGCCCGGTATAATGTACATGAGATCACGACAAAAGCGAGCCCGCCGTCACCAAAATGACCCTGATATGTCGGTCTGGTGGTGCGACGTACATAACCACTTCATAATATTGGATTAATACAGAAAATTATTCCAATTCTAGAACATATGAGAATTACCGAATTCCCCTGATACATTGGATATGTTGGTCTGGTAGTGTGACTCATATCCATCAGAGTTGCTCAAGCACTTTATAATATTGGATTACAAGCGCAAAAATATAAGAATGACCGAATTACCCTCATATATCGGGTCGGTGGTGTGACTGGGCCATCGTACTTACACAAGCACTTCATAATACATGTAATATTTGATTCATTAAACAAAACAATGACAGCAATCTAAGAACAAAAGAAATTGGTTACATAGTGTTCTCCCCTTTCAATGATTCACATAGGTACCCTTCCAATAATTCACGGACACCGTCCCAATCAGTCCGAGCTTTGTCCCTAATGATGATAACTCTCATATACCCCTAGAAAATAGCACTATTTGATATTAATTCATAATGAAACTTTGACTCATTACATATTTGACATAATTAACATGTCAATTATTTATAAACCCTTTGTCATTTCTTTTAGTTAGTAGATCCGTTCAATGTCTGCACTAACCTATTGTCTATTCGGGAACCAGATGGGTGCTATATTAACTCTATGGGATTGCATAATCAAGATTGTAGTTGCATGTTGTCAGCATGCCGCTCTTTACAACAAGTTTTAGGTTCTTTAGTCTACAGACTATACTCCTATGGCGTAGCACGGTCAGACTGATTGGGAGCACGCACATTATTGGGAGCGGAGGGGCATACTCTATGTATTGCTTTAATTTGTAAAAGATTTTCCCCTTATGTTTTTTAAATTAAATTATAAGGGGCACGTCACGTGCCCCTTCACCATGCTCCCGGCAATACCCCTCTGCCCCTACCACTTGGGCAGCTTGCAGATGAAGGCACTGGGAATTGTATAGTCACAATGAATATCGTGCAATTTAAACTCATCGTTCGGTCTGAAGAACACGCAGTCCTGCCCGCCTGCAAAATTATTTGGCTGTCCAGGCGCCCAGTCGGTATAGTCCACGGCTGACCCATCACTCCACATGTACTCTCCCTCGCTCTCCTTGTCGTGCAGCCCGATCCAGACCCAGTCGAGATCAATCGGAACCTGGTTAAAATGTTGTACAAGGGTACAAACAAATACAATGAGAATATATTTATTTTTTCGAGATTACACTGACGGCCTACCTATTTTTCCATATTAATTATGTGCCAAATTGTAAAAGACAATACAAAGGTTTTCAACATTTTGTCGTCAATACAAATTATAGGAAAACGATACCGATACCATATTATATTCATCATCCGCCTTCATCTTCGTCCGAAATTATTGTGGGCAGGTTAACTGTCCCGTACGTCACCGCTCATCAAAGTAATATTTACAAACGAATATTAAACATATTCATGTGAATAATTTATAATTATATATTTGTATTGGTATACATGGCGACTTTATAGCTGTATGTTCGTAATGTTTTACATTCAATGATGATTTTGAATGGCAATGTGGCCAATGACGTTTGGAACAAAGTTCACAGGCTTGGACTTGCCCTATGTAACTTACATGTAGCTATGCCAGGGATCAGTGGAATATAGAGAGCACGTCGAAAGCAGTACTCACCCACTTGTTCCTTACTGAGTCGAAGAGGGCGCTCAAGAAGTCCATTTCTTCTTGTGAGTGGACAGATGTCAGATGACCTAGGACGACGTCAGAGTTTTCACTACACGGAACAGAAAACCCGCGACAGACCATCTCCGCGTCAAACCACGTGACGTTCTTGGTAGAGAAGAATCTGTTCAATGTAGAGCAAATAGTCTAGTTGGATTTCTGGAAAATGTGCATGTTAGGAGCATTTTTTAGTAAAAGTTGGGAACCAAGCTATTTTACATAATTTTGGGGTGCTGAATCCGATTAGCCCTGTTCCCAAGCAAAATTCGGAGTTTTTGACCATCTAATTTGCATATTCAAAATGGCCGCCAAAATTACACTATTTTGACTTCATAAAAACATGTTTCTTTAATAACTCTAAAACTAGGTGAGAATTTTGGAGTAAAAGTTAGGAACCAAGCTATTTCACATAATGTTGGGGTGCTAAATCCGATTAGCCCTGTTCCCAAGCAAAATTCTGATTTTTTTGACCATCTAATTTGCATATTCAAAATGGCCGCCCAAATTACACTATTTTGACTTCATAAAAACATGTTTCTTTAATAACTCTAAAACTAGGTGAGAATTATGGAGTAAAAGTTAGGAACCATAACGTTGGGGTGCTAAATCCGATTAGCCCGGTTTCCAAGCAAAATTCGGAGTTTTTGACCATCTAATTTGCATATTCAAAATGGCCGCCAAAATTACACTATTTTGACTTCATAAAAACATGTTTCTTTAATAACTCTAAAACTAGGTGAGAATTTTGGAGTAAAAGTTAGGAACCAAGCTATTTCACATAATGTTGGGGTGCTAAATCCGATTAGCCCTGTTCCCAAGCAAAATTCTGATTTTTTGAACATCTAATTAGCATAAACGAAATGGCCACCAAAATTACACTATTTTGACTTCATAAAAACATGTTTCTTTAATAACTCTAAAAGTATGTGAGCAAATCAATTTCGAGGTAAACAATGGAAACCAAGCTATTTCACATCATTTTGAGGTGCTGAATCCGATTAGCTCGGTTTTCAAGCAAAGTTCTGAGTTTTTGACCATCTAATTTGCATATTCAAAATGGCCTCCAAAATTACACTATTTTGACTTCATAAAAACATGTTTCTTTAATAACTCTAAAAGTATGTGAGCAAATCATTCACTTTCAAAGTCTATACCCATATTTTGAATGCCACTGAATAGGAGTAAGACATATTTGATGGTTTTAGGCTATACCTCAATTGGTAATATGTAAATAAGTAGCCGCCATTACAGAGAAATAATGTAAAAGAGTGGATATTCTAGTTCACAAGTTAGTGTCAGTATCGTAAACAACGTGGTTCGACCCGACCAACTTTTAACAGTAATGTGTGATTGGCTAAATGTACGCGTAGATGCTATGAATATATGAATACATGAATAATAATTAATTAGCGATGACCTCTAACAAGACGCAGTTTGCAGTTTGATATTCCGCTGCTGCAATTGTATGCAGTTAATAACTGTACACGTTCCTCAGCGAAATGACGTTTGAATAAATGAATAAATTAGTGACGTAGAACGTATCCCAGCATTCCATGTTAGCCAGTCCACAAAGTTTCCCTAACCGGCCATGTTTGCTGCGTGTTAAGGCTATGGGAAAATTAGCGCGCAGTGCGTAGATTGTCTTCTAGTTATTTATATTATATGACCTATAAAGATACTGGTGCTCGATTGGTCATAATGCTGTCACGTGACCATCGCTACAAGGATGAGAAGCGTTATATTGACCGGTAAATACGTGCCTTCGCAGTTGTTGCGATTGCAAGATCACGTGACAAAATTCTAGTACGGCCGGATTTCAAAACGACGTAGCAGCCGCCGCTTTGTATATAATGTCAATGGACCCTTTACTTCCTGGCATGTCACCCGAAACTAAATGAAGATATTTATTCAAGAATATTAATTTCATGACACTTTCAGTGCTAATTATGCAAAGAGAGCAACATCTGTCTATCATTTCCAACAAATTCGATCATTTCTGTGACATTATAATGCAACAAACTGAATTTTAATGAACATATTTCGAAACTCGAATGCCACTTATAATCACACGGCTGGCGGCGCACTGCATTGCACACAATCAAGCTACATGCAGTTCAAGCACTGTCTGCATTGTGCGTACTGTACCCGGGCCGCACCCGGGCCGTGCTAGCTATGTTTCGCTCGGGAAACTGCAACAAACACAGTCTCAAATGAAGGGTAAGAATTGTCTTTGTATAGAAAAGCATTGAAATGTATTTTAGATATTCCATACTAAAAAATAAGGGGAAATCATATCAAGTTTGTCAGAAATGAATACTAAGTAGTTGATCGGGTTCTTGATTTCGTTCTGCAGTTATACGAAACACGAAACCATTGGGCCCAATTGCATATATGTTTGAGTGCAATGTACGGCGCGGCAGGAAGAAAGGAGAGTCATTTTTGTCAATCAAAATCGAGTTGTATCCTTGAATTTTAAACAAACGATCGTATCCCTTGAATTATCTGAAAATGTATATTGTTCTCGATATGTGTTATAGAGTTGATATTCATGAATAAATATCTTCATTTAGTTTCGGGTGTCATGCCAGGAAGTACAGAGTCCATTGACATTATACACAAAGCGGCGGCTGCTACGTCGTTTAGAAATCCGGCCGTACTAGAATTTTGTCACGTGATCTTGCAATCGCAACAACTGCGAAGGCACGTATTACGTCACCGGTCAATATAACGGCGTTATATTGACCGGTTACGTAATTTACGTCACAATGGGTGTGTGAAGATGAACAATGTGCGCGTATTAGCATCCTGGCACGCGCAGCGTTGTTAAGCTTTCTACGGAGATTGCGCGATCCGAAAGTAAATTTGAAAGGAAGCTCGAATAAAAAAGCATTTTGCCCAGCATTTTGATAATAACACGTCTGTTCTACTGGAAGGATTTCGATTTAATCTAATGATTTTCCCTTGTCCATAATTTATATTTATCTTGATTTGTATCTATATAGGTCATCATAATATAACAGATATTGACTTTTTCCTTCGGGAACCATATAACATTTCATTTCCCTTGGGGGAGTTATATTTTTGTCTCGGAATACTATGTTTTTCCTCAGCGCTACGCGCTTCGGAAAAATATAATGTCCCTCAACACAAATATAACTTCCCTCGAGGATCTCAAATGTTATATTGCCCCTCAACATGCTCAAGACCGTCAATATCTGTATAATATATTACTTCTATGGTCTATAGCATCAACAGTGGATAAACAGTGGATCAAAGTTATGCCAGGCTGAGCACAGACGCTAGACATTCCATTCATATCTGCGTCTAGCAGTGGATTTATCCAGTCCTGAGCCAGTGCTAGACGTAAGTATGAATTGCCTGTTATATGCAGGTAGCCAGAAAAAAGTGATGAATAGTTACTAAAAGGTGTACTTTTGTGACCTGAAAATCCACTAAGTTATGTGTAAAAAATCACGTTAAAACGATGGTTTATGGCCGATTAATGAACGAAGATGCGGAGTGGTGTTCGCAAACCCGTTGCATTTGTACACATGTAGTCATCACTTTCCAATGGAAAGTTAGAAATCCAAACACTTCAAGTGTAATAATATCTTTGTAAAGAAAGGGGGAAAAAATGAAAACAAACCTGTACCATGCCTCTATTGGCAATACTAATACAACATACTATGAAAGAAACACGAGATAATTTAATAGCATATCTGGATTTCGACAATCTTACCAGATCCCCTAAAGCGGCTTGGTACGAACAGTCACGTTCACGTCACGTTCACGTCACGTGAACGGTTCTGTACCTTTTGTGAAACAGGTCACCCAAATCTATGAAGTGTAGGGTAAAGTGACCCAACAATTTGTCGTTTTCCATGCCGGTAAAACTCGAATCGTCACGTCTACCAAAACGTGACGTGAGTGTTTAATCATTATTTGTAAAAGTGAAAGTGCTTGTTACTAAGACTAGTCATGACGTCATCCAGAATATTTTGTGAATGATCGCCGCGCCTTACCGATACACTGTGCTATAGGAGCCAAGAAAGCAGACCTATCAATATGTGTGACTTACGATAACCGAGTTGAGTTTCAACGATTAAATGCCATATTTTGGCACTTGGAATCAAATTTATACTACAATCAATATATGTAGGACTACTATAATAGTTTAACTCACAAATCTCGTGTCTCGCTTTACATGTAATTCCATAATCACGGCGATTTTTACAATTTTAGAACGATTTTCCATCACTCGTTTTCATCTATCGCTAGATTTTTTCTTCTAATTGCATTATAACGTGCATCTCTATGGCGGCAATAGTTGCCCCCCAATAATTCTGAAAAAAACAATAGAAAACATAAGGGCACATTTAGGTGTGCCCCCCAATAATTTTGGGCGACTGGACCTGGTCTAGACTTTTTGCTTGGTCCTGGACTAGATATCTTCCACGGTCCTGGTCCTGGCTACAAAAATTGGGACTGGTCCTGGTCTAGGCCTAAAAAAAGATAGGCCTACTGACACAAATTTACGACCACCCCCCCCCCCCCCCCCTAACAGGATTTTATGAACCGCTAGGTCCTGGTCCTGTTGGAACCGGTCCTGGTCTAGGCTTCGAAAAAAAAAAATTACGACTATAAGCCTACCCCCTGCCCCCCCCCCCCCCCCGCCGCTGACAGGATTTTTTCAACTACTTGGTCCTGGTCTATGTTCAAAATTTTGGGACTGGTCCTGGACCAACATCACATTTTTTGACAAAAACCCCCTTGAAAAAAATTGTGGGTTCGCTAGTGATTTTGTTGCCCCCAAATCAGTCCGACCACGCTACACCACTGAATTTTATTATCACACACAAGTAATCAATACGTGTAGAAACAAGTTATTTTGCTCAAAACCTATTCGTTAAAATTATTTCGCTATTTTTATAAAGGGGGACTTTCATTTGTTGTTGTTTTTATTACATGTTTGTTTTTTGTGTACGTATAAGTTGCGTGTATGGGAGGGTATAACCTACCATTGTGTCTGGGTGTGCATGCATTTGTCTAGCTGTGTCATTATCATCCTTTGATAAGTGTATGCGCTTTTCCTTACACCATACACAATACTTTATTATATAATTTTATATTTTATTGTACATTATATATTTGTACATTTCATTGTATTAGTTTCACTAGCATTATAGCTCCACCATTAGCTATTTTGCCATTAGTCTCTTTTCAATGACAATTTACTTTATTTTCTAAAACGCCAGCGGCAATTTACGTGAGCTTTCGTAGATTGCATATAGCAGGTCAACAAATTGTTGGGTCACGTTACCCTACACTTCGTAGATTTGGGTGACCTGTTTCACAAAAGGTACAGAACCTGAACGTGACGTGAACATGACGTGAACGTGACTGTTCGTACCAAGCCCCTAAAGCTGAAAGAGGAAGTTCACATTTGATTTACCAAACGCATTGCTTTGATAAATAGCCGGGGAATTTTGGCGCATGAATACATTGCTTGGATACAGGCAACGTCAATGCCTTAGGGAGTTTAATGATATGACATTGCTAAAGATTTATCGCCAATAGGTAATCATGAAGGTTCATTGAGCTTAGTTATTTTTAATCATGTTGACAATAAATACATAAATTCAATTTTTTTCCTGACTGTTAAATCAGTGGATATTGGCACGTACAGTCAGACTTATGTAATGCCTTTGGGCAAATTTTAAAGAGATAACTACTTATAATGTGTTTTTTTGTGTCTGCGGAACGGAGAAAATCATGAGAGTACAAACTCCACATATTTGTTGTAAGGTGACCCAAGCTCCCAATTTGATTTTCCCAATGCAATATGCCTGGGAAGGGGTGAAAACCAGAAAGTATGACTATTCGCCCTATAACGCTCACGTGTTGTATCGTACAGTCGTTACTTTCCAATGAATAGTTAGAAATCCGAACACTTCAATCGTACTAAATATTATATCTTTCTAACGAATGGGAAATTCGAAAAACCAAAACATGTTCAATGCTTCTATTGGTAATACAAATACAACACTCTATACAAGAATCACTATAGAGTTATAATTGAAATGTCTGGATTTGGACAATCTAACCCTCTGAAAGAGGAAGTTCACATTTGATTTACCAAACGCACTGCTTTGATGAATAGTTGGGGGAATTTCGGGGCATGAATACAACACATCGTTTGAATACAGGCGACGTCAATGCCTTAGATATTTTAATCATATGAAAGATTTATTGCTAATGGGTAATCGTGCAAGTTCGCTGAGTTCAGTTCTTCTTATATTATGATGACAATAAATATATCAATTAAAAAATGTCTGAACAAATGATGACAGTTAAATTAGTGAATATTAGTACTTCAAAGATGAAGATACATGCGCGCGCTCATATTTTCACAATATGATAAAAACATGCCCTTTTATATTCCCATGACTTCTTTAAACGTATGGATACACCCAAATATTATTTCATATTTAGAAAGAACATGAGCTGTAGATACGATTTCATATAAGACTTTGGCCAATTCGACTTGCTGACATCTACATATTACATGTTGAAAATCAATATCCTCATATCGTAATTTCAGTACGTAACACCTAAAATCACAAAAACGTGTAGTTTCGATAGAAATTTGACATATCATTATTTCTATTTTACATTAAGGTTTTTGGTTTGAGCTGCGGTAATACATTTTCAAACTTATGTTTCATATTCCGGAAAAGTTAACATTGTGTGTAACCTAAATATTTGTGGTGAGGAAGAGCAGCATTGTTATTTAGTTATAGATAAGCGCGGGACTTTTTAAAATCTACACCGTGACTTATATGTAGATAGCCAGAAAAAAAAGTGATTAATAGTTAATAAAAGGTTTACTTTTGTGACCTGAAAATCCACTAAGTTATGTGTAAAAAATCACATTAAAAGGATGGTTTATGGCCGATTAATGAACGAAGATGCGTAGTGATGTTCGCAAACTCGTTGCACCGACTTTGTACACAGTCATCACTTTCCAATGGAAAGTTAGAAATCCAAACACTTCAAGCGTAATAATATCTTTGTAACTAAAGGGGAAAAAAATGAAAACAAACCTGTACCATGCCTCTATTGGTAATACTAATACAACATGCTATGAAAGAAACACGAGATGATTTAATTGCATATCTGGATTTCGACAATTTTACCAGATCCCCTAAAGAGGAAGTTGACATTTGATTTACCAAACGCATTGCTTTGATAAATAGCCGGGGAATGTTGGGGCATGAATACATTGCTTGGATACAGGCAACGTCAATGCCTTAGGGAGTTTAATGATATGACATTGCTAAAGATTTATCGCCAATAGGTAATCATGAAGGTTCATTGAGCTTAGTTCTTTTTAATCATGTTGACAATAAATATATAAATTCAAGAATCTGTTTTTTTCTGACTGTTAAATCACTGGATATTAGCACGTACAGTCAGACTTATGTAATGCCTTTGGGTAAATTTTAAAGAGATAACTACTTATAATGTGTTTTTGTGTCTGCGGAACGGAAAAAATCATGAGTGTACAAACTCCACATATTTGTTGTAAGGTGACCCAAGCTCCCAAGACACTGTTGCGTAATAGAGTATATACCCCCTACGGTATGGCTCAAATTGTCTTCCTTATCAAAGGGAGAGCAGTCATGCGGTTCTTCTGTCTATGGGAGGCCGTGGGGCGAGAATGTCTCAGTGTTCAGAGGATCGCTGGAGACGAAAAAGTAGCAAATTTAGGAAACGACATTGCCTCATAAAAATGGCCCTAGGATCCAAACGCCGTACCCAAAACCAATGCTTATGGTATCATTATGTTGGAAAAAGAATGTTCTACCCAATCAAATAAAACACAATGACATTTGGTCGATGATGTTGAGGTAATTAACGATCGTAGGTGTTGCATTCTTTCTGAGACACCCTGTATAGTGTGTTTTTGTGCATGTGGCAATGAGAAAAATCATGAGCGTACAAACCCCACATATTTGTTGCAAGGTGACTCAAACTCCCAATATGCCTGAGAAGATGCATATTTGTAATTATAAATTGTATAACGTTGTTGTTTGCTCCTACCATTGTTATACTGATATACATTAGTCTGCTGGTAAGCTTGCAGTTAAATCTTTTCTTCATGTTAACTATTGACTTATTTTGTAATTTAAGATGCACTTTGATTTGTACACAGTTAAATTATGCTATTTAACGTATGTAGACATAAGTTTAAATGTAACATGTAGATTAAGTCTTTGTGATCATGGTGATGTAGAGCGTATTGAGAATTCCTCCGGTTTTGAAAAGCGCTTTAAAAGAAACATTTATCTTTTTATTATTATTAGAAGAGGTGAAAACCAGAGTATTCCCCTATTGAAGTTCACGTGTTGTATTGTACATTCACAACTTTTCAGTGGAGAGCTATAAATCTGAACATTCAATCGTAATTAAAAAGAAGAGAATCTGTCTGTCTGTCCGGCTATACAAATCACCATGCCTTGATGTATGATCCTCATCTTTCACCTGGTGATTGCTACTACCTTTAGTGAAGTAATGGTGAAAATGTATCAAATACACAATCTGCATCTTAGAATTATTGTAAAAATATGCTTACTTACAATCACGATGTTGATTTTGATATAAATTGCACACTAAGGAGATATTAAAGGGGAATTAACCCTTATCCTTTTGATTTACTGGATGTGATGAGAGCATAACTACTATCATTGCTAGTCACTTATTTCTTCATGAATATTCCCAATAATGAAAATAATCAATATTTTATGGCCCACTGTCGTCTGCTTTTTATGCCAACAGGAGGCGGCCATTTCTTCAACTTCTCGAGGTGAAGTGACGTGTCAGGCGGAGAACACAATAGCGGGTTACGATAATGCTATTGTCTTCTCCGCCTGCCACGTCATTTCACCGCGAGTAGTTGAAGAAATGGCCGCCTCCTATGGGCATTGAAAGCAGACGACAGTGGGCCAAAAAATATTGATTATTTTCATTATTGGGAATATTCATGAAGAAATAAGTGACTAGCAATGATAGTAGTTATGCTCTCATCACATCCAGTAAGTCAAAAGGATAAGGGTTAATTCCCCTTTAATATCTCCTTAGTGTGCAGTTTATATCAACATCAACATCGTGATTGTAAGTAAGCATATTTTTACAATAATTTTAAGATGCAGATTGTGTATTGCCTTTTACCACGTTAACGAAACTTGAAAACTAAAGCGTTTTCGGCTTCTATATCGTCCCACGGCCTATATGAGATCTTTAAAGGGATTGTGCAAGGACTGGCGTCCCCGATCTAGCAAGGGGGCCACGTTCTGTCCCCTCTCCATATTTACACACACACGAAAATGAAAGTGGAAATCCTTTAAACAAAAACAAAGTAATGCATGAAGCGCCCCACCAAATGAGTCCGAGGCCTATACATTTCTTAAATTGGAAGCAGTTATTTGAAAAATGCTTGCCTTTTAGGAATTCGGTTAAAAAATAAGGTCATCTATCTTCGCAAAGAGCTTTCAAAAGATTGTGCAAGGACTGACGTCTTCGCTTTAGAAATGGGCACGTTCCACCAACAAGGGAAATCCTTTTTTAAAAGTAATGCATACAGCGCCCTAACCAATCAGTCCGACCGGGCCTATAACGGGCCTACAGTGCCCTATATATTCGATCCAAAAATAGATCGAAGTAAGTTACAAAATCTCTTCGAAGCGCACGTTGGTACCTGTTGTGGTACTACAACACGTACCAACGTGCGCTTCGAAGAGATTTTGTAACAAATGGTGCGTTTGTGTATGTGTCTACGTATCAGCAGTAATACGAGCAGCCTTCAAACCCATACCTTTCACATGCATTATTTGTATGAGTTCTGTGTATAGAACGACACAGTAAAGTATGCTATTCTAATTCCCTGGTTTTGCAGAGAGACGCGGCGAAAAAAAAAGGAAAGCGAGAGAGGGGGAGAGATATATAAAGTGAGGGTGAGGAGCGGGTGGGAATCGGGTTTAGATTTCTGTACATATGGATAGTTCTACTATGTGTAGAGAATGAACGACATGTCATCGCTTAAAACAGGTGTCTAGTATGGCACCCTGTGGAGTGCTCAGGGTCGTATTTGGGGAATGCGTTACATGGATTTACAGTATAGGGAGCTGTTACTCGATCAAAGTTTGGCAAAATATACATGCAATCATGTGTGCATTTATTGGTAGTCACTCCTTCTGTCCCTTGTCCTCCACTTCGCCCCGCTCCCTCTCTTTCTATGCGTTTTGTATTCTTTCAATCGACCGTCTTTCTCTTTTTAACACCCCAACCACTCTGCAATACCAGGTCTATTGTACTGCACACTACTTCATCGAAGACATGCAAGTTGTGTGTAGTACCAACTCCTACCTCAACGGTAGTACCAAGGAGGTATTAGAAAGGCTTTCTAATACCTCCTTGATAATACTAGTCTAGGTTCAATCTGTACCTGTATGCACCTTATACACCTTGTGAATCTGTCCGTACAGCTTCACAATTCAGAGTGGTATTACGAGGTATATGGGGAAAGGTGTAAACAGGGTCCAGAACCTAGACTAGTACCCCCGTCGTCAGACCGTATCCAACCAGAAATCGAGCTCTCTCATTGGGCAATAAAGAAGAAACGAAGGTTGTTCTACCAGTGTGTTATCCCACATTAAATGTTTGGGATCGATGACTGCTCACCAATGCATGGAAAAATACCCCTTCGATGTATGTCCTACTAAAAAGGATCGATCGTTCTTCCATCGATGGCTTATGACTCCATCCGCACGCCATACGGGCCCTGCGTAGTGCTGTGTATCGACTACGCCGAGTGTACGCTGCCCTACGCTGTCCTACGCAACTATACGCTGAGGTACGCAGAGGGGTACGCGAGATGGACGCAAACAATTAAACATGTTTAATTTTTTTCGCGTACTGTCAGTACGCAGGTCTACGCAGCACTACGCTACTGTACGTCATGCCAACACAAGTCTATAGCAGCATTCACACGATGAAAGCCAATCTCGTGGTTATCTTGTGGTTATCTTGTGGTTTGCAATTCTTAAGAATATCTTGTGGTTAGCGCTCGTGTGAACACGCAAAACTCGTGGTTATCTTGTGGTTTGCAAACCACGAGATTGCGCACACTGCAAAATATGCGCAATCTCGTGGATATCTTGTGGTTTGCAAACCACAAGATAACCACAAGATACTTGTAAGATTTTGCGCAGAATGAGCGCGCGATGTGCGCGCAGTCTACTTTTTTAACCGTCTGAACACAATCAGCTTCGAGACTCGTGGTTTAGGGTTGACCTCATGACCGAGATATGCTTCCGGTGTGAAAACAAGTCAAGTGAGCGCGCGTGACCTCAAATGAGAAAGGCGCGCACTCTACTTCCGGTTTTAATTCTTAAGAATTGCAACTCGCGAGAATTGGCATCGTGTGAACACACATTTTGAAGTTCTTAAGAATTGCAATTCTTAAGAATTGCAATTCTTAAGAACTTGGCTTTCATCGTGTGAATGCGGCTTATGCAACACTACGCTTCTGTACGCCATGCC
Organism: Echinarachnius parma; assembly: GCA_037951105.1. Lineage (NCBI taxonomy): Eukaryota > Metazoa > Echinodermata > Echinoidea > Clypeasteroida > Echinarachniidae > Echinarachnius > Echinarachnius parma. The sequence continues at coordinate 85,787 of JBAMJV010003178.1, forward strand.
TACGCAATAGTACGCAACACTACGCTTATGTACGACATGCATACGCAATAGTATGCTTCCGGCCCCTACGCAGACAGTACGCAGGTCTACGGAACACTACGCTACTGTACGCCATGCCTACGCACTAGTACGCTTCCGGCCCTACGCCAGTCCGACGAAACATCTACTCGAGGCTCCTACGAGCGTCTATTGCCGAACCAACATTTTTGTTCATGAATACGCAGCCTATTTCGGCGTACTCGGTACGCCTCGGTACGCCACACTAAGCGCGTTAATTGCCGAAGAATGTTTTTGTTCACGAATACGCCCCGAATACGCATCCTATTTTTGCGTACTCTGTACGCAACACTTCGCAACTCTACGCAGGTCCGGAGTGAAAAGGGCTTACGCAACTGCTTTTTGCCTATCCTATCTAAAGCCCCTTTCACACCGGACCTGCGTAGAGTTGCGTAGTGTTGCGTACAGAGTACGCAAAATTGGATGCGTATTCGGGGCGTATTCGTGAACAAAAACATTCTTCGGCAATTAACGCTCGTAGGAGCCGCGAGTAGATGTTTCGTCGGACTGGCGTAGTGAGGGAAGCGTACTATTGCGTAGGCATGGCGTACAGTAGCGTAGTGTTGCGTAGACTTGCGTATTTTCTGCGTTCAGTGTGTACGCAGACAGTACCGTACGCGAAAAAAATTAAACATGTTTAATTTTGTGCGTCCATCTCGCGTACCCCTCTGCGTACCTCAGTCCTCAGCGTATAGTTGCGTAGGGCAGCGTACACTCGGCGTAGTAGGTACGCAACACTACGCAACTCTACGCAACTCTACGCAGGGCCCGGTGTGAAACCCCCTTAAAGCTGGATCTGCCTATACATTTCTTAAATTGAAAGCAGTTATTTATAAATAATAATAATAATAATAATAATATACTCGATTTATATAGCGCCTAATATGACTGATTAGCATCTCTAAGCGCTTTACAATGATATTCTTACCCCAGTCATATTTTTGTTCAATTAAATTTCAATTTTCAATTTCAATTTTATTACACATCTGTAAAAAACATAGTTTACACAAATATGTATTTCAGCCAATTGCATACATATCAATCAATACAAATTATACATTTGTTAGCCAATACATATGATACAATGCAAATCAGCACACATTGTGTGCACCATCTCCACTCCCTGGGGAGCATTTCTTCCAAGCGGCTCATGGGCATTAAGAAGATCATTCACATAAAGGCTTTCACCTCCTACCGGACACCATTTATACACCTGGGTAGAGATCAGCAATGTGGATTAATTGTCTTGCTGAAGGACAAACGCGATGGACATACTACGGGTTCGAACTCGGGATCTCCCGCTTGGAAAGCGAGCGCTCTACTAATCTTGCCACACCACATCCATATCCCTTTCACGAATTCAAATCACCGAATAGGCGTTCACCATAATAACGTGCGAATTTGAATAACCTTGGATGAAAAAGTTTGCTCTTCGTATGATATCAAAATTAGTCCAGTCAAAATAGCTCCTTGACCTAAATAAATTACAACATGGGATTTTGCTTTGCGATTCATGTCAGGAAACGCAAATATCAGAGTTTAGCTTTCCTTTAAACATGTTAAAGGGATCAAGGAACTTTGTTAACAAGTGCAGAAAAATGACGAAGGGTTGATAGAATGTGTATTTCTGTCATGTGATATGTCCATTGTGTGATGTGTAAAAAATACCATGGTAAATGAATGTCAAGTACATGTATGACCGTGTAATGACCGAAAATGCGAAGTCATATTGGCTAACTCATTGTACTCGTCATTGTGTACACAGTTGAAAGTCTCCTAGGGATACTTTCAAATCTGAACTTTTCAATCATAAATATCTGTATAACGAACGAGAAATTGGAAAACCCGAAACCGGTTCCATGCTTCTATTGATAATACGAATGCAACAAGGTATGTGAGAACCGATGGAGTTCTAAGTAAGTTTTATGGATGTTGACAATGACAATGTTTATCACGCAGAACCATCGATCCAGGGTGTTGCAGAAGAATAGGGCCGAAAGGTTCAGAGACACACATTCGTCATTCTTGAAAGATGATACAAATAATCAAGTTCCTTTTATTTGAACCAAATAAATCATCTAGAAAAATTGGAATGTTTTATCCATGATAGAAAATTCGCTCTAAATAATACTCAATTTAGAAAACGGCACCAACTGGCAGATTTAACAATCACCTCAGCCTGTTCTTGACAAACCTAGACAAAATTGAATAACTTTATAAGAATAATAATTCATTGTCGTATTTTAGTCGAGCACACCTATTTTAAACAAAAAACAACATGCTTTAGCTTTTGGCACTATACGCGTATTCTTTTGATTTGCCATTGCGTTGTGAAACACACACACACACACACACACACACACACACACACACACACACACACACACACACACACGCACACACACACACACACACACACACACACACACACACACACACACACACACACACACACACACACACACACACACACACACACACACACACATAAATGATCTTGACCCCCGGCTTTATCAAAGAGAGACAACTTCACCCGCAAACTTGGCAAACAATCAGACAAAATACACAATTGAAAACGACGCCAAATAGGTACCAATAAATCACATCTACCCCAGGTAAGCAAACAGTATTAGTTGGCACGAAGGATCAACGTTAATCGATCATCCAATTTTCTTCAGGTTTCCTTTAGTCTGAGGGCGACCTGGGGAAATATATATGAACTATTTTATTATATAAAATGTCGTACACTATCTTTCACCCTTGAGTGCTTTGGCACAAGTGTCAATATGCATTTATTATCATCATCATCACCACCTCCATCATCATTACCATCATCATCATCATCATCATCATCATCATCATCATCATCATCATCATCATCATCATCATCACCATCATCATACGACTATCCGCGGCTAGGCCTACAAGACGCCAGGTGCAAACGTCTTTCGTCTTGGCTCCCAGCCACTCCTTTATCAGTGAGGGAAAGGGTCCCATTACGGAGATACTAGCTTTCCCCCCAAACGGAGATCACGTACGCTGGCGAGGCGCAGGTGTCATATTTCAGCCACTTGAGCGAGCAAACTAATCGCTCCGACTAGATGTGTTTGAGTCGTTTTACGCGTAATTCAGTATGTGTATCGTAGCGAAGCCGATCATGTATATCACACAGAGGAGAGCGCGCTAGCTAGCTTAGCAGAATGTGTTAATTGTTTTCTCGAAATTAGCATACTTACTGATCAGTTTATATCAAACTAATATCATGATCATCGTTTTTAAAATCATTACGATTGGGAAGGGGGATTGAAATTAATATTTACAAAAAACATATGTGTGTACATATCTTTGCGTGATCATGTAACATGAACAACACATTTCAAGTTATTTATAACGACCGTGCTTGTATATACAATATTGTATTGAAGAATGACTTAGCAAGTACATGAACAGGTATATTAAAATATATATTTGGAATAAAATGATTGTTTTATTTAAATGAGCGTTTTTACTCTCGCTCTCAGTTGTAAGAAGTATTGTTGTAAGAAACACTAAATAGCGACCAACAGTAATGATAACAATCACAATTTACAAGGAAATCCTCCCCCCCCCCCCCCCCCCCCTCTTCCCCTATGTTACATGATATGCCTGTGACTGACCGTGGGAAAATATCTCCGCCCTGGAATGGAGCGCGTTATCTTGGTCACGTTGGTCTACACTCGTTAGTTATACGTCTCGTTATGCCTAGTTCGTGATGAGACTCCATTTAACAGGCTTTAAGTTCCGCAACTCGAACTTGACCCTAATAATAATACCCAACCAAACATAAAACTAATATTATCCTAACCCTTTACAAACCATTAGTCCTAAAAGCCAAGATCCACTCTATCTTCTGAGTTCTGAAATCGTTGATATATACGAAATAACGAAATGGAATATATAGCCAACATGATTAACAGACGCACTGGGAGTAGATCAGGCCAGGCGAATGGACGAATGTGAAACATTTACGTTACACACAATCATGGGCACACATGCATCGCCATGTGCTACGCTCATACACTCGACTCGCATCGTGTGGGGCAAAGTCCATGAGACTGTACGTTGCACTGCGCGCCTTTTTTGATCGGGCATGCCTTTACAGGGGAGACTAGAGCGGAGTCTACCAGTCGTTTCAAAATGACTTACGCATGTTAGTATCTCTATATTTCCTTAAATTTCTTGAAAACGGCACGGTAAATTCTAATTTGCCACGGTCATTCTTTTAAAATCAGACCCTTGATTGAGATAAACACAGTTTTAGCCCTGCCAAATAAGTTACCCGAGCGCCTCGGTTCATTGAACTTTCGCTATAGCGCAGTAGTAGAGACGAAAGCATTGTGGTTCTTGCGTGTGTATACCATAGTGTATGCCAACTTTCAGTGCGTTGAGCTATGAATCCTGCGTCCGTACGCTGAATATACCCCGTATAGGAGATCTCCTTAATGGGACCTTTTCTCTCACTGTTTATATTATCCATCTAAATTATTTTCCTTTTCCGTCCACCATCATCATCATCATCATCATCATCATCAACATCATCATCACCACCACCACCACCACCATCATCATTACCATCATTATCATCATCATCATCATCATCATCATCATCATCATCATCATCATCATCATCATCATCATTATCATCATCATCATTATTATCGTCATCATCATCACCATCATCATCATCATCATCATCATCATCATCATCATCAACATCATCATTATCATCACCACCACCACCACCATCATCATCATCATCATCACCATCATCATCATCATCATCATCATCATCATCATCATCATCATCATCATCATCATACGATTATCCGCGGATAGGCCTACAAGACGCCTGGTACAAACGTCTTTCGTCTTGGCTCCCAGCCACTCCTTTATATTATCTATCTAAATTATTGTCCGTCTACCTCTACTTCTTTTGTCGTGTTCTAATGTATGATCGGTTACGATTACAATCATGAATTGGGATTTCGTTATCCCTTTAATTCAGTTTTGGTAAAACTTAATTTTAGTAGCCAAAACCTGCACCATATCATTGCAAACTAATAGTTATAACTCTACCATGCTCGAAAGGTATACAAAATTTCAAACGACTAAGTAAAAAGCCTGTTATCATTCAAAAAGAGCCATTAAAACACAAGAGGGTGCTCTCTAAAAAGCGTTTGTTTCAACCATATTGATACAAAATTATGCATGTGATGTTTTGTTGAAATAATGATTAAATAGAGAGATCATCAACAACTATTTCAAAACCTCTTTTGAAAATTGTTGAAAAGGTGTAAGCATTTTTGTTTGTTTAAATCATCGAATAAATCTGGGCCCCAGATTTATTCCGATCGGATACATTTATTGATATTTCAGCCGTTTCTGAACCGATTTTGATCAAATAAAGTTTATTCTGTCAATTGTATGCTCTTACAACTTTGATACTCAGTTTTTCATTATCTCACAACAAAATTAGTTCGTGCAGCGCCCTCTATACCAAAACTGAACTTTTAAAATATATTCTTCAAATCGTCATTATTATGTCCATCCCAATAAACAAATTATATTCTTTTTGAAGATTTTTAATTAAGTATTCATACATATGCCTAGATTTTGAAACTTTTATTCTAATGTCAAATGTTCGAATATCTACTTGAATATACATGTAGTTGCTCATAGCTGTATACCATCTTTCCATTGATGTAGCAATGCACCAACAATATCATGAATCTTGAATAATCCTTCACTTTTATTCCCAAGCTTAAAAAGTGAGCAATAGATCTCAGACTACTATTCAACATTATATCAGACACTTGACTTATATACTTCGTTGAAATAAATCTTGATCAAATATCATTCTATTTCCTAAGCACATATGTCTATTATTAAAAACAATGGGATTCATATTCTCATTTTCAAAGTGTCTAAAACTTTCTATATCTTGCCAAACTTTCAAAATGTCTACCTAAAAGGGTGGTACTTATTTTAAATCCATCTGATGAATACCATTATCGCATAAAAACACAAACCTTCCTCCTACTGATCTACAACAATAATCAAAGTTAGCCTTCCATCCTAAATGCTTATCCCCATAAATAAGACGTTTAAGCCACATTACTCGTTGAGTTTTTACAAAAAATTCTAAATTATTCATTCTAACTCCTCCAAATTCATAATTCTGATAGAACAATTTTCTCTTAGTTCGATCCTAACCATTCTACAAAAAAAATCAAATGAAGTTTCTCAACTATGTCATAAAGCCACCGAGAAATTAAAGAAGAAACATAATATAATCTAAACCAAAACTATACTATCCCTTCAATTTAAACATTACCTGTAGCAATTGTCCCCGAATGCTGTCCATAGAGGAGGGCAGCTGCAGCCCCCTGCCAGAGCACCGGGCACTATGACGGGTGACATGGTGGCCACTGCTATCAACAGAAGGAGGAAACCACCGATAGAAGACGAAGCCATCTGTAACTATTTTCGCTCAGTTTAGATGTGCTCTGTGATAATTACACGATCCTCAATTGCCCAGGTATGTGTTCGAAATGATGGTCCAGCGGTGGATGGCACAGAGTTATATACAGGTGGTTGTTCAATGAACCAGACAATGCGCGGGAGAGAATAGAGCCTAGAGCCACGTATAAATGATAAAACCAGCCAATGAGGGAAATCAGTACAATTTTCAGCTACGGTACACATTTTAAACCAGGAAATGCCAACATTCACCATGCCGCACTTCAGATTTAAAGACATCAATTGGAACATTGACCAATTACCCAAATAAATTAAACAAAATTTCCTTCATCAATAGAATGTAAGAATCTTCAATATTCAATTCAATATTTTATTTTATTCGTCCAACTCAATGGATACTCGTCTTGCATTATTTATAAGAAAAGGAATGTTGAAATCATATTGAATAACGTTATTAAAGATAGCAGACCAACCAAATTATATGAATTATTCAGAAACTTGAATAGAAGTATGATTACGAAAGCAAGCAAAGAGGAAACGGACCAGAAGTATATGAACAATTTGGAGATGAGCAAAGAAAAACGGGCTTCGATATGAATCGAGCTCGAGACCACTGGATTGTTAGACCGGTGCTCTAACCATTGAGCCACAAGGCCCTATCATGGTAGCCATTGTAATGCAAGAAAACAGTTTCAATGCGCATGCCTGTCAGATACTACATGTATTTTCAATTTCAATTTATTCATGTTTCCCAAAAAACATTACAAATCAAGTATAATCATTTACAAATACTATATTATAGTACACAAACCCAACATCCACCATATATGATATCAACTTGGGAAAGTGCGAGGGATCCCGCAAAGTAATTTAGCTTTTTGTATGAAGTCATAACTAACGTAGAGAAAAATGCTCAAAATAATTATAAAAACATGAAGCAGGACAATTGTACTTCGAACCGCCAGAATCGAACCCTTCGGATTTAAGACCAGTTTATAAAGCTTCTGTCCGGGACGAGCATTGAATAGGGTTTCTGGGAAGGACCATCACCAGAAGGGTCTTATATGGCTCAATGGTTAGATCACCGGTCTAGCCATCCGGAGATCTAGGGTCGATTCCTGGCATAGCTCAATTTTCCTTGCTAGTTTGCCATTTGAAGGGTTTAAATGCAAAAACTGATAAACATACAAACAATAATTTTGACTAATTTGAGATCATTGTGATTGAACCTGATGAAAAACAATGTAATTTGTGAAAACCGGGGGAAATTTATAATTTGTATTAATGTTTACAAAGATATACCTCCAGAGGCAATAAATAAGGCAACATTTAAACATTATTATAATCCGTATAATGTCAATTTATTTATAATAATATTTCGTAGTACACTCTAAATTACAGGGATTTTAAATCTAAATCGTAGCTTGGATTAAAACAAATATAAATACACTTAGATTATTTGTAAATATATGGCGACTTAAAAAGTCGCGCGAAAGCAATTGTTAATCGAAGGCCAAGATGTGATTTTCAATCCATCAAAGGATTGGAAAATAACGCCAGGTTATCGGAGATTTGACGAATGAGAACAGAGATATTTCACACGTGACCTACTGCGGTATTCTGAAGCTCAGTTTTCTTAGTTTTATACTCATGAATATTCATAACTAGGATTAGGGTTTTGGTTAGAGTTAAGGATATGATTACAATGAGACCCACTCTTTCCATCATCGATTTACGTAGCTTAGTGGTCACGCTGTGGACCTCCACGCTCGGTATCACAGGTTCGAATCCTCTCTTAGTCTTCTATTTTTTCTTTTGCCATGATAATTGGTGAGTAGCGCTTTATTTAGTAAATGTATCATGCACAGTAAACTAAAAACTGAAAATTGTGGCCTGCATCACTGATTATGAATAATTCATTAGGATGCCATGAACTCGCCTGGGGCCTAATAAGACTAACATAAAACAAATCCAAAAGGGCTTCATTTTTAATCTATCTGGATTTATATTTTTTAAATCCAACAAAAGATTTATTTTAAATCATGATCGGCTGGTCCCTAACCACAGCCGAAGGAAGTAAATCTAATAGATTTAATTTGAAATCCTTGTAATTTAGAGTGTATGTGATGGTATCCTACAACTTACATTAAGGGATCTAGTAACTTTGTTGACATGTGCAAAAAGTGATGAATGGTTGATACAATGTCCACTGGGTATTGTGTGAACATTTCATGTTAAATGGACATATAATGGCTGAGAAATGAGCAAAAATGCATAGTGATATTCACTAACTCATTGCACTGACTTTGTACACACAGCTACGACTATCCCGTGGATAGTTTAACATCTGATCACTTCGATCGAAAATATCTTTCTAACGAAAGGGAAATTCGAAAAACCGAAACCTCTAACATGCTTCTATTGTTAAAATGAATACAACACTGTATGAGGGAACCGCTAAAATTTCTATTGGATTTTGAGGATTTAGACTATGTCACTAGATCCCTTTAATGCAGTTTGTCGGTTTCTGCATATGCCCTTTCTTTTTAATAGAGAATGATGTAATTATAATGATACATTTAGAGAGATGTAAACAGAAGGAGAATGTGTTCAATTATGAGGTGTACACCCGGAGGTGATCCCTCATCACTACTTTCATAAGGGGATTGACACTATCATTAGCGTACCCAGGATTTTTGTCAAGGGGGTGTTATTCCGTCGCCAAACATTATCGAGGCCGAGGCCAAGACCACTGGTTAAGTTGTGTCCTCAGGGGGGGGGGGGGGGATCCGAAACCATTGTTTATGATGGTCGAGACCGATAGAAAGTGGACCCGAGACCAGTAAAACGCGTTCCCGAGACCGACGAAAACTAAAGGGGGTGTTTGAACACCCAAAAACAGTAATTTTAGGGTCCAAGGGGGTGTTTGAACCACCCAAACACCCCCTGGGTACGCCTATGAACACTATACGGTTATCAAGTGAATGGTTCCTTTTCAGAATGAAAACAGAAGTTATGAGTTCGAGTCAATAATTATGTACTAGCGCCCTCCCCGGTACATCACTGCAAACCCTTCGGTCATGAACATGTGGCTCTGAGGAAGCAGAGGTTTTGTTTGTGATACTAATCAAGAGAAAAGATCAACTTTATATAGACTTTCTTTCAAATCTTGTACATAAAGAACATTCATGGGAATAACATCATGATCTTATACCGAAATAATATTCTAGACAAAGGGTCATAGATATTAATGCTTCATTGAATTGCGCTTGTCGATTTATATATCAGTAAACATATTATGCACCAGTGTGGCAATACAACGTGAACCCTTAGGGTACAACTGTGCACACTTAAGGTGTTTCTTTACACTTTACCTAAAAGTGCAAAGTTACATTTAAACTCATAAGGTGCAACTTCAAACTTAACATAATGATGCACCTTTAAAGGAGCAGCCATTGAGACCAAAAAGGGGGCAAAATGAGCTTAAAGCTTGTTGGTTCTAACGTTCAAATCCACTTTTAACAGTACGGTATTGAATATAATTCGAACGGTTATTTCGTTGAACAATGTATGTTAATTTACCCTAACCTGCTAACATCATTGATGTTAATGAATGACCTATGAAGCGTTTGTCATTATGCCTTGTTATATTGGATGCGTCGAGCCCATGTGTATTATTATGGGGCAAGGATGCATAGGAAAACAGTCTGGGGCCTATAGTTAAATGGTCAAAATTCTATACCATTGCTTAAGTTTATTCTTGTTTCCCCAACATCAAATGCTTCTCCTGCGCTAAGCTGGAGATGGCGCAATGCCAAAAATATGTACTTGAGTATTGGTCATTCCCCAATTTCCTTGAAGATTTTGCTTGGCTAAAATCCATTTTAATGCACATTTCATATAACCTCTAAAATGGGAATCACTCCCTTTTAAATGCTCCCGTAGTAATACAGTTTAAATATCAAAGTAATTGTTTAATTTATCGCTACGCATTAATGGTGATTAATCACGGTGGAAGATGGTAGTTGGTGATGATGGTTGGTGGTAGTGACATGGTTTACCTAATAGGTGGTGACAGTGGAAGTGATGGTTGTGATGGTAGAGAGGGGTAACCTCACCTTTTGTGTAAGGGTAATTTCTCATAGCAGATTATCCTATTTCCCCTGTTTGGGGGTGGGTTCAAACACCCGCCATTAGCGAACAAAATGACAGACAGTGTTTTAGGGATTCAAACTAGGCCACTAAATGAAGCTACCCCCCCCCCCCTCCCCTCTCCCTTGAAACAATCCTGGGTAGGATTATGAAAGGACCGCTATTCACAAAAAGGCGTAAAAGGCATACAAGACAAGGCATACAAGTCGCTACTTATAATGCAGAGGAAGGGTCGCTATTCATACGTAATTAAAATTGAGGGTCACTCATCATAAGAGTCGCTATTCATGATATGAAGAAAGGCTTTTATTCATACTTCATATTGGGATCACCTTTGCTCATTATTGTTTCTAATCGTAATGCAATAACATGGTCACTATTCACAAAACAACAGGGTGGCTAGCGGCCCTTTTCTTACATAATGAATATTAATTGACCCTGATTTTGTATTATGAATAGCGACCCTGATATTGTATTATGAATAGCGACCCTGATATTGTATTATAAATAGCAACCGTTTAGCTACATGATGAACATCGACACTGATTTCGTATTATGAATAGCGACCATTGATGTGATTAATGAATAGCGACCCTTGTTTGAGATTAATCATAGGGACCCTTATGAATAGTGAACCCTTTTTCAAATAATGAATAGATATCCTTATGACAGGTTGAACGTCATGCATATCGTGCGGACCGTGATAGTGATGGTGAATAAGATTGGTGGTGATGTTTGGGGTGATAGTGGTTGTGGTAGGTCCAGCTGGTGGATGATGGTGATGTTTTGTATGGTGTTAGCGGCATACCTGAAATGAAGTGATGGAGGTGGTTATGGTGTCAGTGAATCATAATCTGTGGTGGTGGTGGTGGTTACGGTGTTCTTGCATGATGGTGTCATAGGTGGTATGAAAGGTGAATGGGGGTGGTGATGAATGCTGTTTGATTGGTAGCGATGGTGTTCGTGTTGGTATACATGATGATTGGTTGTGGTGGCGATGATGATGGTGATCGGTGATGTTTATCGTTTTGGTGGTGGTGTTGGTCAGGTTGTATGTGGATATTGGTAGTTGTTGTTGTAGTGATAGTGGACGATCTTATAGCGTAATGCTTTGGAGAAGAAACGTTAGAAGACGGGCATGGGATGCATAATTGTAGGAACAACAATGTTAAGATGCGCAAATGTATTGTGCAACGTAACCAGGCAATCAGTAAACAAGTAAACCAGTAAACCAGTAATCAAAATAGCGACAAACAAACAAACCAACAAACGAACAAACAAACACACATATAGTCAAACAAACATAAACACATATAATAGTAAAACGAGCATAAAGAAACACACGTAACAAACAAATATAATCACCAATTCCACCTGGTTCTGAAAACATGGCCGAGAGATTGGGTAAATTTGTCCATGTGTTGGCGAGTGTTCCCAGATATTACTCCATTGAAAATAAACATAATTTTCCAATAGAAATATACAGTATTTTCATGACAACGTTTGTTAAATAAGCCATAAAATTAATGATACATTCCAGAGGGGACACTATATGATGAATGACTACATCTTACACTAAAACAACAGAAGTGCTATTTTAGTTTGGAGAGCTACATTCAGCACCTTTTCGGTGCTCGCATAGGGACAGCACAGTCTGTGCTGTTTCGGCGCTAGTACAAGTGCTAGTTAAGCACCACTTGAGGTGTTACCGAATTTGCACGTTTGGTGCTAAGAAATCCACATTGTGTGTGATGAATAAAACCCATAGTGCTAAATAATAATACGGGGGGAGGGATGGGGGGCTTCCGTTAACTCGGAAGTTAATTTAGCTCATATGCATATCGTGGTAAAAGAAGCAGGATAAAGATGTATGATAGTAGGATTTGAACCGGGGATCCCACGCATCCAAGCCAGTAGTCTAGGTTCTATACTCTGTTTTATACACCTTACCCCCATATACGCGTAACCCGGTGCATCTGTACGCCGGAAACTGTTTCTGTAGATCCACCGGGCGTACATATGCACCGGGTTACGCGTATATGGGGGTAAGGTGTATAAAACAGAGTATAGAACCTAGACTACCAAGCCAGACGCGATACCGACTGAGCTAACTCGCATCACGGGAAGCCAAATGCACTCTATAGATAATATCATACAGTCTCTAATAGGCTGCTTTCGTTTTGTTCACGTCCACTACTGAACGCGTCGAGAGTGAGCCCGACTGCACTGGGTTGACTAGGCACGTTGACTGTCATTCGTTACCTTTTCGTTTTCACACGTTGACGCTCGTTCAGTCATGCCGCGCTCGCGCGAACACAGGCACGCATAGAAAGCACATGCAGTCGGCTAAGCCTTGCCCGACCCTGGCCCATGGACATCGCCACGGCATGCCGTAGTGATAGACGATGCCGTAGTGCCGTACAATACAATGTACACGTTTGCATTCATTTAATTAATGTCATAGCATACAAACAGGCCAAACACGTGTGTGTGCCATTGGCGTGGCATCGTACGCAATCGCAATGCAATAATTATTAGAACCAAATTAATAAACTAACATGAGACTCGCTTTTAGTATGATATTTTCGCGTTATCATGCATCTCGAGAAGAGTATGACGTCATAAACAAGACACGGTGACCGTCGTCGCGTTTGGGTCGCCGGTGAAAACAAGGGTGAACGCGTGCTCAAATCGGACGGTGAGCGTGTGGCCGATATTTATTTATTTTTAACTGATCTCGGAGAATCAAAATTGTTTGTTAGAAAAAAATGCCTAAATCACCATGCAATGAACGCCCCGAAATTGCTCAACGCTGGCTCGAATTACACAAAAGCGTGTGACGTCATTGCCGCAGTCGAAAGTTTGCAGTTATCTCAAGGAGGTTTATGCGACTTCCGCCTACAGTGACGTCATTTAAAAACGCCCCTGCAATCGGGACTGTGCTTAGCTGGTCACGGAAGGCTTATAAACCGGCTTTTAAACATGACATTTTTACTTTCTCTGACATTTATTGAAGTTATTATTATACAGTCTGGATTCCGGAATAATGACAACAGAGGATATTTTGATGTAATCATAATGTACTTTATTTGGTTTGCAAGGCCACTTATCATGACAAGACCGACAACAGATGCATTGAGCTGTCGGGCACCGATATATCGACTGTAAATTCTGCGGTAATCGCAGTATCTTCAGTATTCCACGATATAATTTAGCATGACGAACTACCTGACCCCACCCACCACCGACACCGAACCGACCGATGTAATTAATTGGTTTCAGTTCGGTCTGTTGTCGGGATGTTGTCGGACTAACTACTGCATGTTCTGGGGGAAGTTGATTATTCGCCCATGCCATTTGCATAACGCTTCCCACAAGTGCGGGACTAAACCGACAACAGACCAAATCTACCTACTCTCCGACGGCTGTCTTCTAATGCAATATCAACATTAGTTTACAGTTTGAACATGTAATTATTGTCCGTTCGGGAATCAATCTTGTTACACACGTTACACATGTATTGACATTACATTTTGAGAAATTGACGTTGTATTAAATAATATACAAAGAAGAATTGGATACTTATCATGACATGATACGCTCATACTAAAGAATCGTCTTTCAATATACATGAGATCACGACAATACGAGCCCTGCCCGCCATCACCCGAATTACCCTGATATGTCGGTCTGGTGGTGTGACTGAAATGGGCCATCAGACTTGCACAAGCACCTCATAATATTGGATTAATTAAACAAAAGCAATGATATAGCAATTGTAGAAGAAGAGAAAATAGATTACAGAGTGTTCTCCCCTTTCAATGATTCACATGTAGGTACCCCCTCCAATAATTCACTGACACCGTCCCAATCAGTCCGATCCTTGTCCCTAATGATGATAAAATTCATATATGACTTCTGCGCCATCAATCTAGTTCCATTCCATTAAACAGAAACATATAATTAAGCTAGTTCAACCATGGTTTAACTTTATCAAAATCGACATAACGCACTTGCAACTTTGTGCTTCTTTCTTGCCTTTCTCTGGCTGTTTTTTCTCGAACTAGTGGAAGTAATTATGTAACATGTCTAGATTTGTTAAACTTCAGTTTTGTCATTGACATATTTCTGGATTTATTTGAAAAAACAGTGAGGATTGTTCCAACTAATCCCAAATCCCTGCCAATGCTTCAGCAAATAGCACTTGAATTTCCCTCTCTTAATGACTATTTGATATTAATTCTTAATGAAACTTTTACTCATTACATATTGGACATATACATTAACATGTATTTATAAACCCTTTGTCATTTCTTTTAGTTAGTAGATCCCTTTAATGTCTGCATTAACCTATTGCCTACGTGAACCATGCATGTGGGTCCTGTATATTAACTATATGGGGATTGCATAATCTAGACTGTCTCTGCATGTTGTCAGCATGACAATCTAAGGTCTTTGGACCTACTGACTACTGACTACTCCTATGGCGTAGCGCGGTCGGACTGATTGGGAGCACGCACGTTATTGGGCGGGGAGGGGCATATTCTGTGTATTGCTTTAATTTGTACAAGATTTTCCCCTTATGTTTTTTTAATTAAATTATTAGGGGCATGTCACGGTCCCATTCCCCATGTCCCCGTAATACGCCTCTGCCTCTACCACTTGGGCAGCTTGCAGATGAAGGCACTGCCACTAGGCATGTCATGGCTGCAACTAGCATCGCGCCATTTAAACTCATCGTTTGGTCTGAAGAGAACGCAGTCCTGCGCGGCTCCCCCACCTGACCCAGGTTCTGGCTGTCCAGGCGCCCAGTAGGTATAGTCCGCGTCTGACCCATCACTCCACACGAACACGGTCTCGCTCTCCTTGTCGTGCAGCCCGATCCAGACCCAGTACGCATTCGTCGAAACCTGATAAAAAATGTTGTAGAAGGGTGTCCAGATACAAAATAATGACTAGTATTTATATTACACAATGAGAATATATATATATTTTTTAGATTACACTGACTGCCAACCAATATAATAAAACCTTTTCATAGATATAGTTTGCATGTACAGTAGTTACAGTATGAACCAAATTTGACAAGGGTTGACAGAAGTTTTCAATAGTTGTCATGCCTCCGCCAACGAAGTGGCCGGAGGCATTATGTTTGCAGGATGTCCGTAAGTACGACCGGCCGTCCCGTTTTCGGTCTCGTGATATCTCAAGAACCGGTTGACGGATCAATTTCAAACCTGGTATGAGTCTACATATTGGGGTGACAATATTTTAATTAGATTTAAGGGGTCCTGAGGTCAAAGGTCAAGGTCACTGAATGTCAGACTTCAATCAAACTTGGTACCTGACTGTCAGCCTGTTCAAACACAAACATTTTTAGCCCGAAACTCTATAAAGAAACGTCGTATAACGAATCATCGTATACAGAAACGTCGTATAAAGAATCATCGTAGGCGTTCACACACACAAGAAACAGTATCCCGAAACTCTACAACGAAACGTCGTATAGGTGCGCAGTTTGCTACTGCGCTTTTGTTGTCATTTTTCTGTCTGCTTTCAGGTCTCCTTTCGCGCGGGGTCATGTTAAGCCCCGCCCAGTTATACCATTTTATATTCCACACACTAAGAATCTTGCTCTACGATTGGTCAAAAGTTAATCACGTGATGAAACATAGTTTCGCCCATTATTGATGGGAGAAGAAAAGTTCGTTACACTATGTACTATCTTGGGTGAAAGTGGGTTGCACTCACTACTATCTTCGGTGAAAGTGCGCGCGTTAGTGCGCAGAAAGGTAGCGCGCTGGTGCGCAACGTTTACGCGCGGCTACGCTTAATAGACAATGGTATAAGCGTCTTTGACTTTTAATCATAATTCTTGTTCATGTCCAGGATTAACGAAATTAAAATAAGAGACTTAAAATAAATTGCTCAATATTCCAAACACTTTAGCTCTTTCTGATAATTATAGGTTGTTTGTGATCAAAATAACTGGTGTGGAATATAAAGCAAATAATTCCCTTTTGGTTTCAGGCGATGGCAAACTATCACTTCCTCGGCGATCTGAATGTATACGCTATCTTTCCTCAGCTTCGCTTCTGAAAGATATCTACATCCAGATCGCCTCGGAAGTGATAGTTTGTCCCATCACCTTCACCAACGGTAATTATTTGCTTACTAGTTCGACCTTGGTTCGATCGTACGTTCACACACAAAACGACCGTGATTCTTTATCGAGTTCTAGTTCGAAACGATGCCCAAACCCCCGTTTTGTTATACGACGTATCGTTGGTTAGCGTTCATACACACAATTTCATCGTATTTATACCGAAACGGTATAGCTATACCGTTTCGGTATAGCTATACGATGAATTGTATCTTAGAATTGTATCTTAGAAAGCCAATGTAGCCATACAAGTTTGGGGTCATGAGATCGAATGTTAAGGTCACGGAACTCATTACATAAGTACAAATAACTCGTAATTTGGATATGTCAAGATCTGGTTGATGGATTACAATCAAAATTTAGTTTGTACAATTAATTTAGTTAATTCAGTTAATTATCAAAATGTTAATTTGGGCTTGATATAAATATCGCGTGATAGCGGTGGCATAATTTTCGACTGCGCGAAGTCGAAGATTCATATATATTTTCTTAATTTTTTCCTTAAAGGATAACGATAAACGAAACACAGTTTAGTGTGCATTATCCGCCTTCATCTTCGTCTATATTGACCCTATAATGTGGGCAGGTTCATGACGTACGGTCACGCTCCTCAGTCATCCCGGAAAGTCATCATGTCTCCTAAATATTTTCAAACAGATAATAGAAATATTTCTGTGAATATCCTATGTGTCACAAGTGTTTAAAGGGATCTAGTAACTTTGTTGACATGTGCAAAAAGTGAAGAATGGTTGATGTAATGTATATTGTTGTTATGTCATATGTCCACCGGGTATACTGTGTGAAAATGTCAAGTCAAATGGACATTGCATGGCCAAGTAATGAGCGAAAATGCAAAGTGATAGTCACTAACTCACTGCACTCATTTTGTACACGGTAAGAAAAACTCCGGGGGAGTTTTTCTTATCTGAATACTTCGATCGTACATATCTTTGTAACGAAAGGGAAATTTGAAAAACCGAAACCTGTCCCATGATTTTATTGGTAATACGAATGCAACAAGGTATGAGGGAACCGCTAGAATTAAAATTTTGTTTTGAGGATTTGGACAATGTTACTAAGTCCCTTTAACATTCAAAGGTTAATTTTAATGCGGGAAATGTATGCGGCCTATCTCGTTTGGAACAAAGTGCACAGGCTTGGACTTGCCCTATTTACATGTAGCTATGCCATGGATCACAGTAATAGGAGAGGGCAGTACTCACCGACTTGTACCTTACTGAGTCGAAGAGGGCGCTCAAGAAATCCATTTCCTCTTGTGAGTGGACGGAAGTCAGGTGACCTAGGATGACGTCAGAGTTATCGGTGTCTCCACACGGAACGGAAAACCCGCGACAAACCATCTCTGCGTCAAACCACGTGATTTCCGTGGTAGAGAAGAATCTGTTCAATATAGAGTAAAGTAAAACAAAGTGAACCAACAACGACAACAACACCAACAACAACATACCAACAGCAACAGCAGCAACGTCAACAACAACTACAACAACGATAGGCAGTAACAAAAGTACCCCCACCACTGCATTCTAGTCACATCGCCAACATTACCACAACTAACACCACCACCACCACCATCACCACCACCAACTTCAACAACAAAAACAAGCACACTAGTCACAACCATAACCACAACCACTAACCGACGCCAATAAGTACCCCATCACTATAATATTTACCACACAACCATCACCATCACCACAACCACTATCGGCGTAGCTGGGCTTTCATTTTGTATGAGAGGGCATTAGTCTTCAGCTGACAAGAAAAATAAAAGTTCCTCACCTATGGTGACCTAAGCCCAATAGCAGTATTTACCCAGGGAGCAAAGGGGGTTTTACAGACATGGAATGTTATTAAAGGTTGGGGCCCATAATTGTCTTCTAGGACCTTGTAGAAGCACAACCTAGGTGGACAACCTCGCGAACTAGCTACTGGAAGGCCACATAACACATTTGGCGGATTTTACCCCTAATTTACGTTAAAAGCGCCTTTGATCCTTAGGGTTCATGAATGCCCTACTCTGGTATTTTCACGATTACACCCAAACGCATGCTGCTATCATCATATTCCTTCGGACATATCTTTCATAGATAGGTGTGCATCTTTTGATACGAAATTTTGCCTTTTTACAATATATGGTTTTTAAGTCACGTGTCTTTATATGTCACGACGTGTCAGACATAGAATATGAAATTTCACATACGCTTATGGACAAAAATTCGTGGAAACTGTGCAGATTATAGAATGACAAAAATATTTATCGGTAAAATCCTATACATGTTAGATGGCATTATGATGAAAAACAATACACTGGCAAAACAAATGATAAAATAATACAAAACAAAATAATTTGAAACAAAAAAATACATATGAATTATAATTGTAATAATTATGATGATAATAGGTTTGATGTTATTAACAAGCGAACGTTCCGTGTTTTGACGATCGCGATGCATCATTATTATTACCCCCAGTCATAAGATACATATTGCAATCAATCCAGCACACCATGGGCGCATATCTGTCATTGATACCTATTCATCAGGGGGGATGATCTATCAATTTATCCCCCTGATGACTAGGTATTACGTAAGTATCTACGCCCACGTTGCAGCACACAGAGTGAACATTTTCACTCACATGGGAGTGCAATGGAGTTATAAAGGCTAGCCTGATGAAGATAAAAAAGAGATCAAATGTGAAGAGGGACAAAACTACAAAGTGATCAATCACACCTAATCATCAGGCTACATTATCACGTAAAGAAACCAGTTATCGTCAGATGCCAATATAACATATTATAATTGAATTGGTGTGAAATACCCTATATTATAAGTGTGGATATGCTGATGTAAAATTAAGCATTTGTATGAATGATATCCCTCTAAAACTAAACGTAATTTACGATCATATACATTTATGTAAAGTACATCATCCGCTAAGAAGTAACAATGATGTGCTCGATAAAATCGTCCAAATCTAATATGTCAACTGGCATTAAATACAGTCATGTAGTTCTTGAACCATATGTTGTGCAGTTGACAGCTAACACCGGAACTGCCCTGAGCTTTCTCATTGAGAACAGTATTTGAGTGAACAATGTAATGGTTAATGAGTCATGGAGACATGTGCAGTCACCTGATATAACCATAGCTGTTTAAACCATCAACCTGACCAGTTCCAGGATTCAAATCTTTGAAAAGCTACCATATACAAGCTATTTAATAGTGATCCCTCTTGAAGATCTTATCCCAATAAAGAACATGCTTCTCCATAGGATTTTACGTCACTATTAATGACAGGAATGCAATACCACGGATTCAAACAGTATAATGTAAAGTGGTCATTCATGATAAACATGTGTGTACTTCTAGTCCAATGAACACAACATTTGTATGAGTCAAATAAAAATTATTATTGTGTGGACTTTTTGAAACAATGATGTACCAATACAACCTAAACGGGTACGATGGCTCAGAAAATGGCCTACAACACTAACACATATCGTAACATTGTACAAACAAAGCTTAATGTATAAAGATGTAGAGTAGATCACTATGTTTTTCTTTGGTAGGATTATCATTTTGTTATCATGATTGTTTATTTCCATGCCCATTACTTTGTTTGATTGTATTATCGTGTACATGAATAAAAATAATCTTCCTACTAAACAAATTAAGAATAATTCGACTGAGCGTTGAGGTAGCGCTACTGCCTTTGCCGCTTCATTTATTTCCCCGTATCTTTCCCTACACCTACACAATATAAGAGAAACAGTTTGCACTCATTGCTGGCTTCTGTATTAATTCAGTATTACTATTGGCAAAATACATAACACACATACAAAAGGTATTAGTGCATTATTGTCAGTAGTATCATTACATTCTTATGAGTAAGAAAACTACTTTATTGAACTGTTTATATTGGAATATAATCTAGGGATCGAGTAACTTTGTTGACATGGGCAAAAAGTGATGATTAATCAAACTTAACGCGACAAGACATGACAGGTGTTAAGTTACGTTACTCTAACTCCAGAACCAAGAATTTAGAGCCCGCTCAGGGAGGATTAAGGGGGATTTGATTTGGTTCGCTCGCTAGTGATAAAATAACTCGCTTCACAGTCTGAACAACAGACTAGCATTGTAAAATATAATTAGACTATGGATAACAATATAAAGTTGCTTATCAGTCGATCCTTCTCAATTTGAGATGCATGTTTTGGAAACCCCTTTCCTGCCTTAGATGTTTATATTTAATTTGATACCGTTTCCTGCCTCTCTGGGATGGTATTTACTTTTATTTAGAAAATTATTTCTTTGAGATTCATTCGTTCATGGTTGTTTGATCGGAAAGCATGTCGATCTATGTTGAGAATAAGGGGTTTAATTGAAATTATGATTGATATATAATACGCATGCAATCCCGCTCCTCTCAAATATTGTTCATTAATGTTCTGTTGGCTATACGCTCGTCTGCCAAGGTCATGTGTCCAGCCAGCGATTGACCTTGCACCCTAATACTTGTTGCGACGTATACGCCTAGTCTGTTATAATTCATGTTCGTTGAATTATTTTGCAGTACATATGTTGCTGGTTGGAGCACATGTATTCACCTTTTATTTTCCCGCCTTCGCGTGGAGGATATGAGAGTTTAATAGCGGCCAGTGTCATGCTAGAAATATTTTAGTTTATAAATTTATGATGGCCCGGGCCTCCCCCCCCCCGTTTTCTCAGGTGGTAGCTCTTAATAAACACTTGATAATTCATGTAAATAATTTAAGTGTTCTAAGTACAATCATACTTTATTGGACTTAATATGTTAATAATAGATAACGATAATAAGTGCGTGATGTAATTGTACTTTTGTTTCAATTCATTGTTGAAATTTCGGACATGCTTTTCGAAATTAAAACCATGGAATACCGCAAATTTGGTTGTTTGTTGTAGTTTATTCGTTGTCTGGATTAGAGTAATACAAATGGGTATTTAGTGTGATATGATATGTCCACAAAGTGATGTGTAATAATGTCATGTTAATTGGATGTTTTTTGGCTGAGATATGAACACAAAGGCAAAGTGATATTCACTAACTCAGTTTGCACTTACTGTGTACACGGCATACATTATCCCGTATACAATTTCACACAGACACACTTCAATCGTAAATATCTTTTGAACGAAATGGAAATTTGAATAACCGTCCGGTTTTATTGTTAAATGAATATGATAAGGTATGAGATAATCACTAGAGTTCCAAGTAAGTTTTGAGGATTTGGACAATGTTACTAAGTCCCTTTATCATGTTTATGGCCTATTTACATTATATTTGTATTTTATTTATATTTGTACTCCATAATCTATATCTATTTTCCCTATTCTACATTTTATACATTTCATTATCAAGATATGAAATTAAACATGTTTTATACCTCTATAATGATTTAGTAAAATCAAATACCAACAATACACTATTGAGAACTAATATTCTTATGTATGTTATTGTTTTTAATTTGTTATATGTTTTATTGTTTTATAATTATTTAGTTTATATATTTCAATATTGATTTACTTAATATAACTCACAATGTAGTTGACGGATTTGTGACACAATTACAGTGCTTTGGTCTAAAACAGATTATTGTAAATGCAACTCGTAAAACTGAGTTTACAGAAACTTTGATAGATCACTTTTATACTAATTATAGTGCTGGTAATAATTATGCAGGTATATTATTGACGGATCTATCAGATCATTTCCCTATATGTGCTTTCTTTGAAAATATGACTTGTAGTAAAGAGTTAGGATGTTCAGTTAAAGTACGAGATTATAGAAATTTTGATAAGGCTAAGTTTATTGCTGACCTTGCAGGTGCGTCTTGGCAAGAAGTATATAATTGTAGAGAAGTGGACAGTGCATATGAAAGGTTTTTGAAAATATTTGGAAGTGTTTGTAATGAATATGCACCATTTGTGGAAAGGAAAAATAAGAAGAATGTGAGTAAACCTTGGATTACAAAGTCAATAATGAAATGCATAAAACGCAAACATAGACTTTATTCTAAGGTTTTAGAGTCTAGATTTAATACTAATGTTTATGACAAGTATAAGCGGTATAGGAATCTGTTAACATCTGTTCTAAAGAATGCCAAGAAGTTATACTATGGTCGTCTGTTTAAAAAGTACGAGGGTAATTCAAGTAAAACATGGAAAACAGTTAATGAATTGCTTGGGAAACAGGATCAGACTAGGAAAGTTGTTGATAAATTACAAGTTGAAGTAGATGGTACATTTCAGAATTATAGAAAGCCCCAAGAAATAGTTGATATATTTAATGATTTTTTCGTGTCGGTTGGGCCAAGGCTGACAGAAAAGATTAATGAGTTGCAATGTGAACATAGTTATAAGGATTACTTAGGAGAACCTCTTAGAAATTCCTTGTATTGGTCACCAATTACTCATGCTGAGGTTGAAAGTGTAATTTTGAATTGCGATATGAAAAAGTCATGTGGTAGTGATAATATTCCTGTTAATTTATTGAAAGATGGTGTGTATTATGTGTCGCAACCACTCTCATATATTTTTAATATGTCTTTTCAATTGGGTGTCTTCCCACGTTCTATGAAGATAGCCAGAGTCAGTCCGGTGTATAAGAAAGGTACAAGAACTGATCCAGGGAATTATAGGCCTATATCTGTCCTACCTATTTTAAGTAAAGTGTTTGAGAAGTTAGTGAATATTCGTTTAGGTAAATTCCTCGGAAAATATGAGCTATTGTATAAACATCTGTATGGTTTTAGGGAAAAGCATAGTACAAATGTATCACTGATTAGCTTGATAAATCAGTTAATTAAGTTTCAGGATGAAGGTCGAATTACTGTAGGCGTTTTTGTTGACTTTGCTAAAGCATTTGATACAATAAATCATGATATACTCTTGGGCAAGTTAGAAAATTATGGTGTACGAGGAACTCAATTGAATTGGTTTCGTGATTATTTGAGTGACCGTCATCAGTTTGTGCATCATAATGGTTCCACTTCTGCCATGTCTTTAATTAAATGTGGGGTGCCCCAGGGATCTGTTCTAGGTCCTACACTTTTTTTGATTTATATTAATGATCTGCCTAGATCATCAGACTACTTTAATCTTAGACTATTTGCTGATGACTCTAATATTTTTCATTCATTTTTGCCTAATCAGGCAGATATTAATTTATTGGAAATAACTGATAATTTAAAACATATTGATGAGTGGTGTGATGCGAATAAGATTACTATTAATATAAAGAAAACAAATTTTATGATTATTAAGCCAAGGAGAAAAGAGTGTCGTATTGTTGGAGTTGTCAAAATTAAGAATGAGTTATTGAATGAGGTACACGTATCTCTTTTCGTTGGAATATATATTGATAGGTATTTGGTATGGGATGAACATATAAATAATTTATGCTCTGTACTTCGTAGGAAAGTAGGAATTTTGTATAGACTACGACACTTTGTTCCTAAACAAGTCCTTGTATTACTATATTATTCGTTTATTCAGTCACACTTAGCTTACGGCCTTGAAGTCTGGGGAAGTGCACCTTTGATGTTAATGAACAAAATATTGGTGTTACAAAAAATGGCTTTGAGAGCAATTACTTTCAATAATAGAATGGCCTCATCCTCCCCATTGTTTTATTCATTAGGTATATTAGATGTGTTTAAGCTGTATAAATTATTAGTAACACTTTTTATTTTTAAGCTGATTTATAAACATTTACCACACTCAGTGCTTGAATATTATACCTTTTTTGAAAACTCTTATAATACAAGACAAAAAGATGGAAATATTTTGGTTAAGCCTAAGATGAGAACAGAGCATAGACAAACTTCAATCTCATTTCAGGGGTCTGATATTTGGAACAGTATGCCTTTGGAGATACGAAGACTTGATAGACTCCACCTTATTAAGATAAATGTAAAAAAGTATTTATTGAGTCATTACGTCTCATAATCTTTTGTGATTTGCTGCCAAAGATTTTGTATTCTGTTGAAAAGTTTGATATGTTTAATATAATCTTATAGCTTAGTTGTTCTTAGTGGGTGAATGTCCACTATTGTAAATACTTAGAATAGACTGTTATTTAATCATAGTTTCTTGCCTCATTTAAATGTAAGTCATTTATTCATGTACAAAGGGTCCTACGCCCCACTAGCAATAGCTGCTATTTCTGTAGGGTCCTTTTACCAATTTGTTTGTATGTTAACATTTCTTATATACATGTATGATTGTTGTTATATACTTGAACCTTTTGGTAATAAAGTTATTCATTCATTCAATTTCAACAGCTACCTTTGAAAACAACCCTTTAACATTGACATATATATTGGTCTACCATTCAAGCATCATTGAATTATAACGACTAGTTTTAAAGCCCTAGACCAGTTTCGGGAAAATAGCCGAATACATCTATATTGATCAATATTGTTGAATATGTATTGAAATAGGGCTTGTGTGGTAAAATCCGAACCTAAGCATCGTTAAATACAGAAATATTGGAAGAAATCCAATATCCGCCTGTGAAATTCATAAATCCACCGCCTGTTCAGACCTCTCAGCGCCGCTAACGCTGGGGGAGATATCGACAAACTAGGGACAAGCCCGTATAAGCGCTACACCTCGTGTACACCTCGTGGTCGTAATACACGTAGCGTATGAGCGATTCCGCGTTGGCGATATCTATCCGGCCCTAGATCAATTTATAATTTTGCAAATATATTAATTAATAGGCGGTTTCTTGGCCAAATTTGGATAATCCTATATTAGTACAATTATATTCTTTCACATTATTGGTAATAAGAGCTTCCATTTCATTTTTTTGAGAGGGGGGCGTTTCCAAAACTGGCCTTTACCTTTAACAGAAAACGTACAAGTTTTAGTTACTAGAATTGAGTTTGACCAGTACTGCACTATATTCCATTAAGATACTCATATTTACTTTAAAATTGCCGAAATGTTATGAGTTTGTCCGAAAATTGTTATTTTGCAGAGAGTAGATTAATTGAATAATTAACTTTCAAATCATGTGAATAACATTTAAAACAGGTGTTATTTATATTACTTTAGAATCGGATGTACGCCTGTGATGCACCCAACGCATCCCTGGCTACGGGCCTGCCATCTTTAATGCAACCACAAGAACACTAACAAACACCATCAATTACCCAATGCACACCACCACCATGATTCCGCCTCACACAAAATGTAAGAAAAAATAACTCTGCGGACCCATCCATCTTATTAGTATAAAGTTTTGAAACTCCGCATTATGTGGGGGAGTTAGTTGAATAGAAATGAAACTGCCATACGTTGAACTATTGAATGATACTCCACTTCCACATAAAGATATTATTTGTGTGTTAGCTTGTTGACATAGGCGAACATCCAGACTCCAGTAATTTAGGCCTAGGTGTTAATTTAAATGTTACCTGTAGCAGTTGTCTCCGAATGCTGTCCATAGAGGAGGGCAGCTGCAGCCCGCACATCCCTCGGCCAGAGCACCAGGCACTATGACATGTGGCACTATGACCACTGCTACCAACAGAAGGAGGAAACCACCGATAGAAGACGAAGACATATTTAACATTTGTAATTCAAAGTCGCTCCTCGATCAGTTTAGATGTGCCGTTGGTGTGTTTGGTTTCTGTGAATCACACGAACCTGACTTGTCTAGATATCTGCTCGAAATGATGTATTAGCGGTGGATGGCACGGATTTATAGAGATTGAGGACGGCAGACTGGCTAGTGGCGTACGTCGTGGTATGAGTTAGGGGGGTGGGGTATTGGTAAACGTAGGCGTGACGTAGTAATGGTCAATACTTTTGTTGTTGTTTATGTTTGTTTTTGTCTTTGGTTAGCGACGAAAACGTGCGGCCGAGAGGGGGCGTACGGACGTTAAATCGGTTTGGGGGCTAACGCCCCTAACCCCCTTAATGGCAACTACGATGGAAGGTGAACAACCGCGACGTCTCATTTGCGTAACGTGTAGTTACTCGACCTACGTACATGGTAGACATGCGGGTACTTTTGCTCTGTATTTGGGCATCGAATGACGCCGCGTGGCAAAGTCGCGACAAAGTCAAGATTTTTCTTTGCGCCGATCGTACAGCATTACCCTATGAATGGTACTTAATGGGATACAGTTACTTTAGTAAGTGGTACTGATTGACGAAATCAATCACCAACCATAAACATAAATTGTCCGACCTACATTTACTCGTAATATAACTATCTAGATATCACTTAACCCGCTCGATTTATAAGCCCTGCTGTATAAGATGTTCATGCTAAGGTAATTATAGAACTAGAGCATGTCTATTATTGTATTGTGCCATGTTGTTGTATATGGGTAACCGGTTATGTTATTTGTTTAGTGCACACGTTAAGTTTCAGGCGACTAGGGGGAGCATTTTAAAAAAATTGTATTTGTTTAACTTTAGCAGATGCCTTTTCAAAACCTTGCAAAACTATATTTCCTTTTAACGCGGCGAGGGGATTGTGTTCCATTGGTACTTTTCCTGGCCGTGTGGTATCGAACGACGTTATAATCCAGGGGGACACGTCACGATATTCTTTTGCGTGAAACAAACCAATCAGAAATGCGCGTTCTTGAAGGGTGATTTGTACGTGCGTACCAGGCCGGGAGAAATGGCGGTAAAAGTTATATGTATGACTAGCTGCCTCGGCGCTTCGCGCCTCGGCAGCTAGATTCGGCGCTTCGCGCCTCAGGATTAAATAAAAATATGAATTGAAAAATGAATTTATGATATAATTTTTTTTTAAATAAAAGAAATAAATAAAAATGTGAAAATTAAAATTTGCCCGTAATGTATTGTTTTTTTAGTTTTGCGACTTAATTTTCAGGAATTTGGTGGTAAATTTACAGGCATGGTTGGTAATTTTATAAGCATGTCTTGTAATTTAGCCATGTAGTAATTTGGGAAATAGTTAGATTGTCACATTTTTTGAACTTATTATACAATTTTTTTTGTTTTTTTTTAAATTAAAAATGGGAAATTAAGTTTTTCTCTGTTTTGTTTTGGTAAATTTAGCCATATGGCGTTGTATTTCAGGAATGTGGTGGTAAATTTACAGTAATAGTTGTTTAATTTATAAGCATGTTTTGTAATTTAGTAATTTTGTCATTTGAGAAATAGTTTGATTTTCACTTTTTTTTGTGCCTATTTTAGAAAAAAATTGTGCACAGGCATAATTATAGCACATATGCAAACATACACACACGTAAATCTATAAACGCATACACATGCATATATCTAAACAGACCAATACCTACTCTCACATACACATAGACTTTTATAGTCACCCATACGTTAATTAAGTAGTACTTACACACACGCACAAATGCATACATACATGCACACACATACATAAGTGTACATACATTAAATCAAATGCACATATGCATGCATACATCAATGCACACATAAACATCAACCCACATACGCATATAGATACACACACAAACATGTACGCAAACCTACGCAAAAAATGTATAATATGTACAAAGCAAGTGCAATAAAGTGATTTATCATCTTACTTTTATGCTCATTACCATATGTCATTCATTTACCATGGAAATCAATTTTCACACATCACTCAGTGGACATATAAGATTGATCACAAAAATTCACATTATATAAACCCCTTTGATATATTTTTACATACGAACAAAGTTACTAGATCCTTTTGAACAAAGTTGTGAGTAAAAGTATAATTATTGAACATACAGAAACAATCCTAATCAATTGATGAAAATAAAAGTGTGACTGTATGTAAAGCATACTTGTATTCATTGTCAAAGTAACACTGGATTTAAACATCGGGGCCTTTGAAAGTATAGCTTTTTCAATGATAGTATAGTCTAGTAGTAATAACATAAAAAGAGATGTGAAATAAACTGAACTTAACAGAATAATATATTTCATTTATAGAGCGCCGTTTATCCAGGTGCCCTATTCAGAGGCGAACCTGAGCAATTATAATTATACTCTTAAGTTAGGCTTCCTTGAATAAACAAAACTAATTGCTATTATCATAATAAAACATATTGCATAATGCACACAGAATGCATTGTGTTCAATCAAGTGAATCTATTATCACTTACACCTCAATATATTATATTCCATGTGTGTTTAATAACACATCACGAAGTGACTGGATCTATTTCTAGCTAGAATGGAATTTTACATTATGTACTTGGAAGCAGAATGTAAACAATGCTACACTTAAAACCTGTTGTAATATTTGTATAAAAATATGCACAATGACATGTGTATAAAAAAATTTGTTTTTAAAGTATATGTAGATAACATGTACTACATGTACAAATTATTTACTAGAATTGAATAGGATCAATTAACAATCAATCAATCAATTTTAACACTTTTGTCATTCGATTCATTAATTCGTAGTTCAATTTTGTCTCGAGAAACCAACAGACCGTAAATCCCAGCTTCAATTTCATTAATAATCAATCTAATTCGTCATTGGTCAACCAATTTTAAACACTTCGCATTCAAAATCGTCAATTGCATTGGATTTCGTCTCGCCGGCTGAGCAAGTGGTGAATGTTAAGACCAAATTCGTCTTTGTTCAACCAATTTTGTCATTTTCTCATTCAAATTCGTCGCATGGTATTGGTATAGCCTTATATGCCTATCTGTGTCATGACTATGTAGATGGTATAGGTGGTTAGATGGGTATGTACATTATGTGTGTGTGTTTGAGTGCGTGCGGGTGTGTACAAATAATATTTACATTGTTTTATATCATTTAGAACTATGTATGTCTTGAAAAAGAATTTAATGCAATTTGTTGTAAACGTGCTTGTGTTCGTGTCGATGTGCATGTGTTCAAATGTATGTATGTTTGTGAGTGTGTGCGTGCGTTTTGTGCGTGTGAGTTTGTTTTCGAGTGTATACATGTGTATGTTACCCCCTACATGAATAATGTTACAATTTACAATTACATCAAGACAATATAAACCAGAACATTACAGTGTAAATACATAAGGACGAATTTGAATAGAGTTTTAATGAAATTGATTGCCAATTGACGAAATTGCTTTCGCTTTTATGTGTTCAGCAACTGTGACCGACGAATTTGATTTGCAATTGACAAAAATGTGTGACTAATGACTAAATTGTGTGTTCTTTGTGTGAAATTGATCGACGAAAGACGAAATTGAAGTTAGGATTTCCGCTCTGGTGGTTCCTCGGGACGAATTTGAATGACAATTTAATGAAATTGAATGACCAAAGTGTTAAAATTAATGGGAAAACCTATATTAAAACAACCTGAGTGTCAAAATTGAAAGAAACATCTGAAATATCCATTTGTAATAATTGTGGGGCCCTACAATTATTTGATAATTATGTAAAGTGTATAGATTAATATGGTCATCTACTTTTAATTTTTTAAAAATTCACACATTTGCATACTTGCATGAATATTGGTATTTTTGCTCATAATTATTCATGTATAATTTTGATAATTAAACATTGATTTCACTATATATTTCTTTAGACCATTAGCAATAATAATACAACAAACATTTTTGGAGGAACCAGCCCATTATAATTTATAAATGTATTTCTTTGTTTGTTTATCAAATACAGTAATAACTGTGTATAGTTATTACCCAAGGGAAACAAAATAAGTGGTCACTGTACTCAGGCGACCTCTATAGACAGGTTCCAATACACTGGATCACTTTTGGTGGCCACTATGACAGGTTGTTTGAATGGTTGATTATTTGATTTATAATTGTAATTTTAAAATGTTAAGTGATTAACCCTCAAAACATGTATATAATTCCACCAAGTCTTAACCCTAATCAGGCCGGGTTATTTGACTATGCTATAGCAGAGGGGGGGGGGGGGGGGGGGGGGGGGGGGTCATTCCACTCTCCTCCCTCGGCCGCTAAAACATTTGGCACACAGATAGCTTGAGACATAATCTACAAGATTGCATTGTTTTTTTTTTTTTTAATAAAACATTTCTAATTAATTATGCAAATTTATGCAGAAATCCCCTTTTGGTCTGTAAATCCCTAAATATTGCTCAGAATCTGCTAATTTTGTTCATGAATATTCTTTATGAATTAATTAATAGGTTTTCAAAATAAAAACTTGCGACAGCCAAATTTTGCCTTCTGAATTTCTTTGTTGTTCAAATTTCTTATGTATTTCTTTGTTTTTTCGACTTCTGTTTTTGTTATTTTTCAATGGAATAAATTATTGACCATCATCCAACCATTTTTAGCCCAAAATTAAATAATTGCAGTGATTAGAATGAAAAATAATGAAGGTTTTGTGTATCCTAGGAAAAATAAATTTCCATAAGATTTGTACACCAATCACAAAATTAAGCGTTTTTTGGGGCCAACATTCGGTTACAAAAGGTCACGTGACTTTGAAACGTTATACCTGGTCATCGCAAATTTGGTCTCGAAGTTGCGCAAGACTTCAATGAAAAAACTCATGAAGTGGGGCAGCGATACCTGTGCATGTTGCAGAATTATCACACGAAACGTCGAAGGGGGGGGGGGGGGGATTCCACACCCTCCTGGCCTGGTTAGGGTTAAGAATTCATGAAGTAACAACATTTAGCTCTTTTTTAACTTTGTCTTCAAAGAAACTGACAAAATTAAGAACAAATCACTTAAAAGGAGTTTCTTTCCATGCAAAGTATATCATTGTCTACTCTGTGCATTTATCTCTCAGATATTGTAGGAGAGCATGGTTCCAGGTAGACACAGGCGGTTTGCATTCAGAATTAATCAGATTCTGGTCACTACGATCAAAGCTATTCATTTGATCGTCACGTCTGGATCATCGCTAACAACATGTATCCCTGTAAAGATCTTGAACTGAGAAGAATTTGTTGTGACCACGCTTGGCGATGATCAAAGAAGCACTAACTTTAATGACCTTGACAGGTTGCAGATCAAATGGTGAAGTATTCTTGCCAACATGACCATAACGCTTCACCAGACAGACATCTCATATTAAATTGAACTGCAAACTTGTCTCTAAAATGTTTTTCCGCATTTGCGACTTGATCCCAGAAATCGTGAACGTCTGGACTATCATCTATGTAGAAGTCGTGTGCGAAGAGGACTTGAAGATGATCATTATTCATCAATGTGGCAGCCTCTAGTGTAGTACCATGCAGATCGAAGGTTTGTCTTCCAAGTTGTTTTCGAATGGATTTTTAAAGAACTTGCATAACGTGCTCGACTTACCCGAAGCTGGACGTGGAAGTCGTGTGCGAAGCGGACGATTTAAGATGATCATCTATGTGGCAGCCTGTAACGTACAGTGTAGAACCATACAGAGCAGAGGTTTTGTCACCCAAGATGTTTTCGAATGGTCTTTTCAAGAACTCGTATAACGTGCTCGACTTGCCCGAAGCTGGACGTGGAAGTCGTGTGCGAAGCGGACGATTGAAGATGTTGGTCTACCGCAATGAAGTGCGAACTGAATGTCATCATTCTTTTCAACAAAGCCCTTCTCTGTATGACTTTTGTGTATCATGATGGGATGAGCATATCTGCAAAAAGAAATGAAACAAAATTGTATTTCAATTGAGATTGTGCTCTTTTGGTTTTCAAATTATAAGTACAGTATATTAACATAAAAAACAAACATACTTGACTTAATTTTGTTCCCCGCGTTTATTGAGCATGACAAACCCCAACCTTAAACGTGCAAACCAATTTAGAGAAGATGTTGGGTTGGGGGCATTAAGAATATTTGTTCATTCCTTTTTCGATTTTAACTTGTTTTTATGGTATATTTGTACAAGATTACCTGTGGCTGGAATGCTCCCCAAAGAGTGGAAAACATGCACTGTGTGTGCTGAATTGATTGAAGAATGTAGCAGTCGTAGAAAATTTTCGCAGCCGAGACCAAGAATTTTCAAGACCAAGATCAGGTCCGGTCCACAATTTTTGAGGCAGAGACCAAGACCTAGTAGTTGCGAATCCTGTAAGCGGGGGGGGGGGGGGGGGGGGGGGGTAGTCGTAGAAGCCGAGATTAAAATTTTACGACATTTTGGAGGTAAAACAATAGTTTTTCGTACTTTGAGGACGAGACCGCACTTTTTTTTGCACTTTTCGAGGCCAAGACCATAGAAAATGCCGGTCAAGACCACTAAAATTTGGTCTCGAGACCGGTTATAGTTAGAAAAGGGGGGGGTTTAAACCCCCCTAACCCCCCCCCCCCCCCTGGTACCCCTATGTCTGTAAACTTTACATGCTTCACAAGGAAATTATATTTCTCCCATAGCTCACCTTTTTGACGACGACGATGTCGAGTCTTATCTCATCTCAGTCAGATGGATTTGAAGAGCCAGGACAATGCGTGAGCTCGAAGTCGACGCCATGAGCTTATCTATAATATAAATATAAAATAAATAAGAGAAATAAGTAAGCGGAGCATCCTGAACATGTCTGTGGCATGCACATCTACACAATGCATTGTAAATGGTCCTTGGTATACACACCGGATGTCATTGCCAATACCGTTCGTTCATATTACAATACTGTATACGTACAAAATCACATCACGAAAATGCATATTATTTTTCGCCCGCCCACCGACATGTGCAGCACATTAATTGCATGAGGGGTGTTATAGAACTCATATTGATCCAGCTGTTAATGGAATAATGGTTATGACCCAACGCTACCTGTATTAAATATAATAATATTAAATATAATAATAGTATTACCCACTACAAGGCACTAGCCCCACCACCTATACCGTTTGTGTGTAGCATACAGAATCACATTGACGTAGTGCGTTATTTTTTCGCTCGGCGGGGCAATTGATTGTGCGAGGGGTGTTGGCGAATTCACTTTGACCCAGTTCACAATGAGTTGTTAATGGTTACGACCGGACGCTACCGGGATAGAACAAAGGCACCACGCAGTCTGTGGTGTCATGTGTAACATACAGAGTATTTTACACATGACAAGAACAGGTATGGTATGCTATTACCAACGGCAACAGTCAGTAGTACACATCTGGTTCATTCAATCATTGACATTATTTAAACATATGTTAAAGTTGTCAAAATGACTCAAATTATGACAAAATACTACATCAGACCATCAGGGGATAAGACAAAGGTGGGCTAGTACCTTAGCACCAGCTTACTGTCCTCATTAAAATTATTAGTATTTATATTGGTCTGGATTCATGATTCATTCATAAACAAAATATGTAAGGTGTGGGAC
>JBAMJV010003178.1:125000-235000 GCA_037951105.1 Echinarachnius parma
GTGACGTTTTCCTGAAATAGTGATAAGATAGAGAGATAATCAACCTTTCGTAAATTTTTGAAAAGAGGAAGCATTAAAAACAAATTTAACGTCTGGTTCAAAATTATCGAATAATTGTGGGGCCCCACAATTATTATAAATGTTTATGTTTATGGATATTTTTAGCAATTTCTGAACCGATTTTGGTGAAAAAAAGTTTATTCAGTCATTACAATTGTACGCTCTTCCGAATTTGACACTCAGTTTTTCATTATGTCACACAAAATTATTTTGTGTACCAAAACTCAACTATCCCAAAATAGAAAGAAAAAAAAATGAAACATGAGGCAGGATAATTGGACTTACCGGTTAATACAGCTTCTGTCCGGCACGAGCATTGGATAGTGTTTCTGGGAAGGACCATCACCAAAAGGGTCTCATATGGCTCGATGGTTAGAGCACGGTCTAGCCATCCGGAGATCTAGGGTCGATTCCTGGCAGAGCTCAATTTTCTTTGCTATTTTGCCATTTGAAGGGTTTTAATGCAACAACTGATAAAGTTACTATCATTCTGACTTATTTGAGATCTTTGTGATTGAACCTGTTGAAAAACAATCAAATTAGTGAAATAAAAGGGGGTGCTTTTATTCTTGTTTTCAAAAATATACCATCGTAGGCAATGAATAAGGTAATATTTATGATTATTCAATTCTGTGTATTTTTCCTCATTAAAAATAATATTGTGTGTTCTGTGATGGTATCCTTAAATTAAACTACGCAATGACAGTTCTCGGTTTTTGCATGGTAATAAAAACTATTGATTAAGATAAATAATTAAAATGATTATAAAAATAATAGTAAAAATAACCTTATTTATATAGCGTTTTTTTACAAATTTGATACAAAAATTTGATAGAGAGATGCAAACAGAGAGGGAATGAGTTAAATCACGAGGAATACATCGGGCGGTGATCCATCACTTCAACAAGGGGAATGACACTAATAGGTTATCAAGTGAATGGTTCAGCTTTAGAATGTAAACATAAATGCTCACTTTTAATCACAATATATTCTTGGTCAGTTTCCCTATATGTTTGAATTAATTATTACAAAAAGCTGTATCGCTTCGGCGATCCCTCGCATATATCCCCAAGTTGATTTTAATCCGCTTCGGGTTTATGTCAGGTTTATAAATTAAAGCTTCTGACTATTTGAGCAATGATGAATTAAGGGGTTTCAGGGAAGAACGCCGTCGTAGGGTTTTCTATAGCTCAGTCGGTAGAGAACCGGTCTAGCAATCCGGAGGTCTCGGGTTCGAATCCCGTTGGAATCCCATTTTCTTTGCTCACTTTTAATCACAATATATTCTTGGTCAGTTTCCCTATATGTTTGAATTAATTATTACAAAAAGCTGTATCGCTTCGGCGATCCCTCGCATATATCCCCAAGTTGATTTTAATCCGCTTCGGGTTTATGTCAGGTTTATAAAAGCTTCTGACTATTTGAGCAATGATGAATTAAGGGGTTTCAGGGAAGAACGCCGTCGTAGGGTTTTCTATAGCTCAGTCGGTAGAGCACGGGCCAAGCAATCCGGAGGTCTCGGGTTCGAATCCCGTTGGAATCCCATTTTCTTTGCTCACTTTTAATCACAATATATTCTTGGTCAGTTTCCCTATATGTTTGAATTAATTATTACAAAAAGCTGTATCGCTTCGGCGATCCCTCGCATATATCCCCAAGTTGATTTTAATCCGCTTCGGGTTTATGTCAGGTTTATAAAAGCTTCTGACTATTTGAGCAATGATGAATTAAGGGGTTTCAGGGAAGAACGCCGCCGTAGGGTTTTCTATAGCTCAGTCGGTAGAGCACCGGTCTAGCAATCCGGAGGTCTCGGGTTCGAATCCCGTTGGAATCCCATTTGCTTTGCTCACTTTTAATCACAATATATTCTTGGTCAGTTTCCCTATATGTTTGAATTAATTATTACAAAAAGCTGTATCGCTTCGGCGATCCCTCGCATATATCCCCAAGTTGATTTTAATCCGCTTCGGGTTTATGTCAGGTTTATAAAAGCTTCTGACTATTTGAGCAATGATGAATTAAGGGGTTTCAGGGAAGAACGCCGTCGTAGGGTTTTCTATAGCTCAGTCGGTAGAGCACCGGTCTAGCAATCCGGAGGTCTCGGGTTCGAATCCCGTTGGAATCCCATTTTCTTTGCTCACTTTTAATCACAAATGCACAAATGCACGTGTCAATATCAATGTTTGATAATGGGTACTAGCGCCCTCCCCCGTACATCATCGCAAACCCTTCAAGGACTGAGCTGCTATAGTGTTTCCCCCCAATGTTTGGGGTTCAAAAATAATTATGGTCGCTTTGATGATAATGGTTGAGGTATTTAATTTATTTGCTTACTCTGCGGTAATAGCCTCGGTGGTGGTTACGGTGATGTTGCATGATGGTGCCATAGGTGGTATGAAAAGTGAATGGGGGTGGTGATGAATGCTGTTTGGTTGTTGGCGACGGTGTTGGTGCACGTTGGCATACATGATGATTGGCTGTGGTGATGATGATGGAGGTCATGATGGCGATGATGATGGTGATGTTTATTGTTTTAGTTTGTGGTGTTGGTTGTTGGTGGGTAGTGGTAGTATACTTCCTGTAGTAGTGGTGTTGATTGTAGTGATAGTGGACGATCTAATAGAGTGATGGTGGCAGTGGTGGATATTGGTAGTATAGTTGCTGTATAGTATATAGTGATAGTGGACGATCTAATACAGTGATGATGGTAGTGGTAGATAGTGGTAGTAGTTGTTGTAGTAGTGGTGTAGATTGTAGTGATAGTGGACGATCTAATACAGTGATGCTCTGGAGCAGAAACTTTGTACAGATGGGAATGGGATGCAACGTTGTCATGGTTGTAGGAACAACAATTTTAAGATGCGCAAATGTACCGTGCAACTTAAGAAAAAAAACAGAACAGTAGGCAATCAGTAAACAGACAAAAGAACAACAAACAAACAAACTAATCAAAAAGACGATCAAACAAACAAACATTAACACTCAAACAAATAATCAAACATACAGCTTATAAACAAAACAAACACACAGATAATCTAACAATCACACATATAACCAAAGAAACACACACATAATCAAACAAACATAAACAAACAAAACATTACTAAACAAACAAAGATGAACAAACATGATCAGCAATTCCCTTTGGTTCGGGAAAAATGGGCATGAGAGGAAGGGGGTGGGGGGGGGGGGGGGGGTAATTTTTCGTATGTGTTGGCCAATGTTTCCATTAGAAATATAACATATTTTCATGTCAACATTTGCTAAAAAAAACATAAAAGTAAGGATATATTCTAAAGGGGACACAAGTCGTAATGGATGTGTACATCTTATTTTTAAAGGGGTGTTTTATATATTTGTGCTTGAAATGTACAGATGGCGTTAACTTTGTACGCCAATTTGTACATGTTGTTCCGTTAAAAGAGATCTGATTTGCTGAAAAATGTTTTTGAAATGCCGCGAAATAAGAGTTGATATTTGACTATGGGAACGACCGCGTACGTGTTATGCCTTTGAATATGAAGGGAGCCACTGGGATGGGTTGTTCTGTACACGCGTTCCCAAATCGCTCTCATGGGCGGTTGACAACGTAGTCATGATTATAAAGTGCTCTCGGAAAAAAAAGAGTGAGCAATATTTGACTTTTAGACTGACTTTTCAAACTGATCTCGGAGAATCCAAATTGTTTTCTTAGAAAAAAAAACCTCCTGAATACAAAATGAACGCCCTGAAATTGCTAAACGCTGTTTCTAATTACACAAAAGCGCGTGACGGCATTGCAGTCAAAAGTTTATCTGTACAGTTATCTGTACAGAGAAATGTAACTTCGGCCTACAGTTACGTCATTTGAAAACGCCCCTTCAATCGGGGCTGGGCATGGCAGGTCACGGAAGGATTATATACTGGCTTTTTAACAGGATATTGTACTTTCCTGACATTTATTGAATTTATTATTATACAAACTCAGTCTGGATTCCGGAATAATGATAGCAGAGGATATTTTGATGTAATAATAATGTACATTACTTTATTTGGTTTGCAAGGCCACTTATCATGACAAGACCGACAATCATGACAATAGATGCATTGAGCTGTCGGGCACCGATATACCGACTGTAAATTATGTGGTAATCGTAGAATCTTCAGTATTCCACGCTGTAATGTAGCATTTAGACGAACAACCTGACCTTGCTACCGACAGAAATCTGTTTCAGTTCGGGCTGTTGTCGGACTGATGTCGGGCTTCGTCACGGTCTAACTACTGCATGTTCTGGTTCTCAACTTTGGGGAAGTTGATTCTTTCGAACATGCCATTTGCATAACGCTTCCCACAAGTCCGACACTAAACCGACATTAGACCAAATCCATACCAAATCTACCTACTCTTCGACGACTGTCCTCAAGTTTAATATCAAAATTAGTTTACAGTTTTAACATTTAATGTAATTGTCCGTTCAGGAATCAATCTTGTTACACTGTATTGACAGTATATTTTGAGAAATTTACGTTGTATAAAATGATATACAAAGAAGAATGAATTGGAAACTAATCATAAAGTGATACGCTTATGCCTAGGAGATCGTCAAAAGCGAGCCCATCACCCGAATGACCCTGATATGTCGGTCTGGTGGTGTGACTGGGCCATCAGACTTGCACAAGCACTTCATAATTATTGGATTAATTAAACAAAAACAATGATAGCAATTGTAGAAGAAGAGAAAATAGATTACAGAATGTTCTCCCCTTTCAATGATTCACATAGGTACCCCCTCCAATAATTCACGGACACCGTCCCAATCAGACCGATCCTTGTCCCTAATGA
This sequence comes from Echinarachnius parma, assembly GCA_037951105.1. NCBI lineage: Eukaryota > Metazoa > Echinodermata > Echinoidea > Clypeasteroida > Echinarachniidae > Echinarachnius > Echinarachnius parma. The sequence continues at coordinate 129,883 of JBAMJV010003178.1, forward strand.
TGATAACATTCATTTACGACTTCTGCGCCATCAATCTAGTTCCATTCCATTATACAGAAAAATATAATTAAGCTAGTTCAACCATGGTTCAACTTTATCAAAATCGACCGAACTCACTTGCAACTTTGTGCTTCTTTCTTGCCTTTCTCTGGCTGTTTTCCTCGAACTAGTGGAAGTAATTATGTAACATGTTTAGATTTGTTCCTTTTTGTCATTGACATATTTCTGGTTTGATATGAAAAATAGTGAGGATTGTTTCAACTGTTTACACATCCAAGCCGATGCTTTAGCAAATAGCACTTTCATTACTTGATATTAATTTTTAATTCAGCTTTTACTCATTACATAATGGACATATCATAATACATTAACATGTATTTATATATAAACCCTTTATCATTTATTTTAGTTAGTAGGTCTGCATTAACATATTGTCTACGGGAACCATGCATGTGGGTCCTGTATTAACTCTATGGGGATTGCATAATCTAGATTGTCTCTGCATGTTGTTAGCATGCCGCTGTTAAACAAATCGAATGTTCTTTAGTCTACTGACTACTCCTATGGCGTAGCGCGGTCAGACTGATTGACAGCACGCACATTATTGGGAGGGGAGGGGCACACTCCTTTAATTTGTTAAAGGTTTTTTGTATTAAATAATTAGGGACACGTGCCCATTCCCCATGCCCCCGACAATACGCCTCTGCCTCTACCACTTGGGCAGCTTACAGATGAAGGAACTGACAGGTGGGTAACTGCATGGAGCATCGTGCCATTTAAACTCATCGTTCGGTCTGAAGATAACGCAGTCCTCTACCTCTCCCCCACCTGGCTCTCTAGGAGCCCAGTCGGTATGGTCCACTGCTGACCCATCACTCCACATGAATTCAGTCTCGCTCTCCTTGTCGTGCAGCCCGATCCAGACCCAGTAGCCACCAATCGGAACCTGATCAAAATGTTGTATAAGGATGTCCAGATACAAAATACTTACTAGTATTTATATTACACAATAAGAATATATTTTTTTTGAGATTACACTGACTGCCAACCAATATAATAAAACATTTTCATAGATATAGTTTGCATGTTCAGTAGTTACAGTATGAACCAAATTTGACAAAGTTTGACAGAAGTTTTCATTAGTTTTCATGCCTCCGCCAACGAAGTGGCCGGAGGCATTACGGTATGTTTTCGGGATGTCCGTAAGTACGTCCGGCCGTCCCATTTTCGGTCTCGCGATATCTCAAGAACCAGTTGACGGATCAATTTCAAACTTGGTATGAGTGTACATATTGGGGTGACAATATTATAATTATATTTAGGGGTCTTGAGGTCAAAGGTCAAGGTCACTGAATGTCAGACTTCAATCAAATTGGTACCTGACTGTATATTAGAAAGTCAATGTAGTTTGGGGTCATGAGATCGAAGGTCAAGGTCACGGGACTCATTACATAAGTACAAATAACTCGTAATTTGGATATTTAAAGTTCTGGTTGATGGATTACAATCAAGATTCAGTTTGCACAATTAAAGGGTACCACCACCCAAAAATAATATTCTTATTAAAGAAAGGTAACATCGTTAGTATTCCATTCCATCAACAAGTTATCAAAAATATGTTTCCAGAAAAAAAATATAATTGGAAACGCATCACCATTCTAAAGCATGCGTTCATGCGGTCTGAATTACGCAGACTGCTCTGCGTGCGGTGAATTGCAATGTGTGCAAAGCGAACGAATCGCCCGGGAATCTATTGTTTACATACGTGCGCGTGAATAGCAATTTGGCGCACTCGCAAATGGTTGGCCCGTATGGAACCAGGAAATAGCAGTGGTTCCGTAAGTGGTGGAAATTAATTGCTTTGTTTGTGAATTACAAAACCCTTTGCAAAATGTTGGTTATCTATTTGATATCACAAAACGGTACCAAAACATATAATAATGTGTTGTTCTTTTCCTGGTGGTCCCCTTTAATTCAGTTCATGTTAATTTGGGCATGATATAAATATCGCGTGATAGCGGTGGCATCATTTTTGACTGCGCGCAGTCAAAGAGATCCATCTATTTTTTTCTTCATTTTTTCATAAAGGATAACGATAAACACGACACAGTTTAGTATGCATCATCCGCCTTCATCTTCGTCTGTATTGACCCTATACTGTGGGCAGGTTCAAGATACTGTCCTGTACGTCACGCTCATCATAGACATATCATGTCTCCATAATATTTTCAAACAAATATAACACAATATTTATGTGAATATAATTATCTGTATTGGTATTAATGGCAACTTACTAGTGTTTACATTCAAGGGATAGTTGAGTATTGGTCAAACTTAACTTTAGTAACCAAAACCGGCACCATTACTGTATAAAGTAATAGTTATAACTTCTCCATGTCGAAAAGTATATACAATTACAAACGACTAAGTAAAACCCCTGTTATCATTCAAAAAGAGCCGTTACAACTCAAGAGGGCGCTATTTAAAAATAAATCATTGGTTTTAGCCTTTTTTTCATACAAAATTGTGCATTTCATGTTTGTTACAATAATGATTAAAAAGAGATATCATCAACGACTTTTTAAAAACCTATTCTGATTTTTTTCAAAGTAGTCTTCGAGCATTTTTTTTAATTTTTCTAAAAAGTCTAAATATCGCCCGGTGATTGCCGGTGAAGAACATTTTGAATAAAAATATATTTATGGATATTTCAGCCGTTTCTGAACCGATTTTAATCAAATAAAGTTTATTCTGTCATTATAATTGTATGTTCTTTCGAATTTAACAGTCAGTTTTTCATTATCTCACAAAAAAAATATCGGGGGCACTTCGGGAAATACCAATACTCAACACTACCTTTAATGCGGCCTATCTGGAACAAAGTGCACAGGCTTGGACTTGCCCTATTTACTTGTAGCTATGCCATGGATCAGAGTAATAGTAGAGAGAGCAATACTCACCGACTTGTACCTTACTGAGTCGAAGAGGGCGCTCAAGAAATCCATTTCCTCTCGTGAGTGGACGGAAGTCAGGTGACCTAGGATGACGTCAGAGTTATCGGTTTCTCCACCCGGAACGGAAAACCCGCGACAGACCATCTCTGCGTCAAACCACGTGATTTCCGTGGTAGAGAAGTATCTGTTCAATGTAGAGTAAAGTAAATAAAAAGAACAGTTATAAATAATGCTAGTCTCCCTCATAGCAACATCATCAACAACAACGGCAAACAACATCAGCAGCAACAACAACAACCATTCCTAGTCTCATCACCCGGGGGGTGTTTCACAAGCAAAAATAATTACTCATAATGATAAATTTGCTAAATGCCAGATTTTTATGGTGCCAATATAAGGATATTTTTGCAAAAATATTGCTAAAATGTTGCCATACTTTGGCCAAAGTCGTATATTTTGGCCATATGTTGGCCAAAATTTCGCCAAATATTGGCCAACATGTCCCTATTATGCCATCACAAAAATGTGTCATAATAACAAAATATTTCTTTGTGAAACACCCACCAGCCCTACTACCACCACCACCACCACCACCACCACCACCATCACCACTGCCACCATCAACAACAGCACTACCACCCTTAGTTATGCACTACCACCAACTTCAACAACCAAAACAAGAACACTACCAGCTGCACCACCAACGACATCACATACACCATCACTATACCACACCACCATCACCATCACCACCGACAACGTCCAGCGATGTACGCAGCTAGGATGTTTGTTTAGTGATGGATGGTGGTTGGGGTGAGGGTGGGTTTTGGTTCTCATTTTAATGAGAGGGCATGTGTTTTCAGCTGACAAGACAAATATTTTAACTATTATGGTGACCTATATAAAGCCAAATAGCAGTATTGGGAAACGTCCCATATATACGAAATGAAATGTACGCCTTTAGCACCGACCATGTATCATTGCTTATCTGTTGATGTAAAAGGTTGGACAAAATCGGTTTAAAACAAATATCCTCTTTTTTTTAAATTATCGAAATGAAACAATTCTTTCACCTACCACATATTCAATATATCCGTATTATGGTTAAAGCTAAATGACAGTATAGTGGGAAACGCCCCACACGCAAAGAATAAAATGTACGCTCGTATTATTACCAACCATGTGAAAGAATATATATTTTTAAAAACTAATATAGGATTATAGAGTTTTGGCCAGGAAACCGCTTATTTGCAATAGATATCGCCGACACGTACGGTTGTTGGGGCCCAACAGTCATTCAATATAATTTAAGAAAAATAATGTTAATAAATCCTACATATTGTTAAGAATATACAAAATGGCTATAACAATGTTTCTTAATGATCACTCTATTGAATGATTATTTTAACCAAACATCACATTCATTTTTTTGTAATCTAAAATGATTGAACTTTCAGATGCCTGGGTGGCGCCCTTTTATTTCAACAGCTACCTTTTAAATTAAAACAGCCCTGTAACATTGACGTAATATATTGGTCTACCATTCAAGCATCATTGAATTCTAACGACTAGTTTTAACTGAAAACGTACAAGTTTTAGTTACTTAATTAGTGGCGGATCTACGGGGGGGGGGGGTTTAGAGGGTTTAACCCCCCCCCTTGGAAAATGTATCAGTGAAAAAAAGTGAAACAAAAAATCGTTTACGGGGGTTCAAAATAGCAAAAAAAATCGCCGCTTCGCGGCTCGTGGACGAAAGTGATAAAAAGTGACAAAAAATCACTTACGGGGGTTCAAAATAGCAAAAAAAATGCCGCTTTACGGCAAGCTAGTGGACGATGCTTCGCATCGTCATTGGGTCAAACCCCCCTTAGCAAAAAGCTAGATCCGCCCCTGACTTTAATTGAGTTTGACCAGGACAGCACTATATATCCCTTTAAGATACTCATATTTACTTGAACATTGCCGAAATGTCATGAGTATGTCCGAACATTGTTATATTGCAGAGAGTAGATTAATTGAATAATTAACTTTAAAAATCATGTGAATAACATTTAAAACAGGTGTTATTTATATTACTTTAGAATCGGGATCTACGCCTGTGATGCACCCAACGCACCCCTGGCTACGGGGCTACCATCACTAATAAGGGGAGGGCCAACATCGAAAAAGTGACTTCCTTAAGGACTTAGGTTGCCAGATCTCCACAACAAGTTTAAACCAACTTTATTTGCAAGCATTTTTAATGAGACAAATTAATTCAGAGGTCTACCTCAACAAATTTGTTGCGAACACCTCCAAATCCAAGATGGCGTCCAAAGAAGTAGCTTTTTTGACTTACTATAGACAATTGGCGAGATTTCCCAAACAACACCTGAAATAAGCATGATTTTGCAGTCATATTAAAGACAATAACATTTCCTATAATCTGATACCAAACCCAATGGGTTTCAGGATATGTAACACGGTCATTTTTAGCACCAAACTCAAATTTTAGGCCTTTTTCCCAAAAAATATGGAATTATTGATTTACATAATTCAGCATATATCAATAATTGCACTGGATGTTGAATTAATACTTTTCAGAAAACTGTCCAGTTATATCAGCAATACGCTGTGAAAATTTCAAGTGTTTACCATATCTGAACAAAAAGTTATAATAACTGGAAGTCAGCATTTGATATCGACAAATACAGCAAATTTGTACGATTTCGAACAATATACAGGGTGCCCCAATAAAATGTAATTCTTGTTTACGGACTTAATTTAAGAAATGCTCTTAAATAATGACATATTGTTTATCCCTTTTTTAGAAAAAAATTAAGTTTTCTTCTTTTATGTCATAAATATGCCGCCATTGGTTTGCAATACACGAAAATAGAGTATCGGAAATGTCACTGCAATAATAAATCCATCATGCAAAGTGCACTATTTAGTGCAATATTCGAATGGGAGGCGCTCGTCCTTTACAATCGGATCGACCATATCTGGATAATTATGTTTATAACATGATTATTACTTCTACTTCTACTTCTACTTGGGTACTCGACAGGGTCCATCAGTCAGGACGTAGAGTCGAGGGAAACCGGTGAGGTGTCCCATTAATTGCCGATTGAGGCAACTGCTCCCGCAAAGGCTCCTAGTGATGTAGAAGCCAAGATATTATTGGGGAGCGCATTCCATGCTGTTACAGTTTGTGGGAAGTAGGGGTTCTGGTAAAGCTAAGTTCGAGTATGTATATGCTTGAGCTTATGCTGGAACACCACAGTTATGCTGGAACACCACAGTTAGCTAGAACACCACAGTTATGCTGGAACACCACAGTTAGCTAGACTTTTTAAGGGTTCGATGAAGACTTTGAATAGGCTATTATGTTTATCGTAGAATAACTTTTTGTACCACCGTGTACATTTGTAACCATAGTAACAACAACAATAGAAATACAATAAATCATATATCTGGCTAGTACAAGCCGCATTATACACACTAATTTTCGCGTGAACATGGAGGAAAGCAAATCACATGTGAAATAACACCCTTCACCTGCTATTTTTAAGTTTTTAAAATGAATATTGGTTGATTTGGTATATTTGTGTCCATAATCGGATGTTGTTACCATGGTTACACGAGTACAGTGTAGTGCACAAAAAAATAACATTCGGCTTGCTGAGGCTTTTCGGTGTTGTGCATATTAGTTTAGCAGTTGAGTTTGTTTTGTTTTAATACTGAGTCAGATAATTTGTATAGACCTGTATGGTCTCCAGTTACATGTAATAAGATATGAAGGGTATGAAGGGTGCATACCTTGCGATCAAGATGGTGTTCGAATCTAGATACGCTCTGCACATATTACAGTATGTCCCGCATATTGTGTACTTCAGTAAGACACTTATTCAATATAATGAACATGATCTTGACAATGTTTTAAACATATCATGGACACCCAATATGATTCGAATTCGCAATATGCATGGCATGCGCGTCAGTATGCAGCTGACTGGAATGCTCCATGTGGAGTGGAATTAAGTTCATTTTGAGCGCTTGATTTATGATAAATGCAGTAAAACAAATACAAGACAGACACGACACGAGGGGACACGACATCTAGACGGACTACATAATGATGGTGGAATATTCATCATATTACAAGAAATGGTGTTTGTTTTTATTTGTTCATAAATGGAATTGAAGGTGTCCCGAGATTGACGCAATCATTTTGAAATACAAATCCTATAATTAAGATTACACATTTTTGAGACACCCTGTATAGCATAAGAATTCATGCAAAACTACCCGTTTTGTCGATATCGATGCTGACTTCCAAGAACTATAACTTTTTGTTCAGATACGGTACATACTTGAAATTTTCAGAGAGTATAGTTGATATAATTGGACAGCTTTCTGAAAAGTATTAATTCAACTGCTAATACAATAATTGAATTATGCGTAATTATGTAAATCAATAATTTCATATTTTTGGGAAAAAATGCCTAAACTCCACGGTGTTTGGTATCAGAATATAGGAAATGTTATTGCCTTTAATATGACTGCAGAATAATGTTGATATGAGGTGTCGTTTGGGAAATCTCGCCAATTATCTATAACAATGCAAAACGGCTGCTTTTTTGGACGCCATCTTGGATTTGGAGGTGTTCGCAACAAATTTGTTGAGATAGACCTCTGAATTATGTTGTCTCATTACAAATACTTGCAATTAAAATCGGTTTAAACTTGTTGTGGAGATCTGGCAACCTAAAGTCACTTTTTACGACTTTGGCCCTCCCCTTATAATGCAACCATGCACAAGAACACTAACAAACACCATCAATAGCCCAATGCACACCACCACCATGATTCCGCCTCACACAAAATGTAAGAAAAAATAACTCTGCGGACCATCCATCTTATTAGTATAAAGTTTTGAAACTCCGCATTATGTGATGTGGGGGAGTTAGTTGAATAGAAATGAAACTGCCATACGTTGAACTATTTAATGATACTCCACCACCATATAAAGACATTATTTGTGTGTTAGCTTGTTGACATAGGCGAACATCCAGACTCCAGTAATTTAGGCCTAGGTGTTAATTTAAATGTTACCTGTAGCAGTTGTCTCCGAATGCTGTCCATAGAGGAGGGCAGCTGCAGCCCGCACATCCCTCGGCCAGAGCACCGGGCACTATGACCACTGCTACCAACAGAAGGAGGAAACCACCGACAGAAGACGAAGACATATTTAACATTTGTTATTCAAAGTCGCTCCTCGATCAGTTTAGATGTGCCGTTGGTGTGTTTGGTTTCTGTGAATCGCACGATGGCACGGATTTATATACAATTGTTCTAGGGACCAGAGAGAGAATAGAGCCAGGTTGAAATGTTAAAACCTGTCACCTCATTACTATTTCCAGCTGTCGTGAAGCTCTTTTTAAATTTTGGCTAAGAAATTCAGACATGAAACATGGCACACCTCAGATTCAAAGACATAAAGTTGAATATTGATCTCTACCCAAATATATTGCATATGTCGTTATATTTTATATCATAAATATGCCCTTTCATGCAAAGTATCACATGCATGTCCTTATCTAGATGAGGAGCAAGGGAAGATTGCCAAAACATATGGGGTCGTTCGGAGTCATGTCAATTGCCCCTTCTACATCCAGGATCGTGATTCTCTTGGCACGATTTGATTATTTCACATTCTACTTTTTTCATCCCGTTAAGGAATTGAAAAGGGATGAGTTGGCCAATATATAACGTAGGAGGAAACCACCGACAGAAGACGGAGTTATCTTTAACTATTTCATTAACAGTGTTTGGCACAGTGTTATATACTATTCTAGGGACCAGAGAGAGAATAGAGCCAGATTGAAATGATAAAACCTGACACTTAGTCTATAACCGATTACTATTTCCAGCTGCCGTTGCGTGCAGCATTTTTGGCCAGGAAATGCAAACATTGTCTCACTCCCGATCAATAGACATAAAGTTGAACATTGGGGATTCGCAAATATCTTTTTGTTGCAGTAGGAAAGCTAGATTTATATCATATATAAATATAATAGTGTTTTACAGAGAAACATAAAGCTTTATCCTCATAATATATAGCTAAGATATGCGGGAATGTACCACCGGATGCACCACCCGAAAGTGTTGGTAATTTTTTTTCTTGACCTATAGAATGATCAAGGAAAGATTGCCAAACATCCGAGATCGTTCGTAGTCATGTCAATTGCCTCTCTTGAACGATTGCTTTCTCCTTACAATTTTCATTTTATTGCATCAGTTTCGGTGGACCTGATTAAAGGGATAGTTGAGTTTGGGTTAAAGGTATGGTGAAATCCCGGCTTTTATTCAGGTGTATAGCTTTAAATATGTGTCTATATTGATATACCACACTCTTTTTTTCAAAGAAATCCTTAAGTTGGGCAGGAAAGGTAAATTTCATGCAACTTTTTTGCTTGTTTTCGCATCGGCGTTCCATACTGCTAAAAAAGCAATTTAGAGCGCGGAGCGGGAATGTGCGCACGTGCAACCCGGATCATGACATCACAAGCAGACCGCAACACAGAGGAATGTGCATGGTTTCATGGTTTACATGCAGAGCCTATGATTTGCTTGTAAAATGAACTCGTTTTTGCTTGTAAATTGGGGTTTAACTGAAAATTCATAAGAAATGAATTATAGCAGCTTGCAGCAACTCATCTGAGTGTAGATCGTCCATGATATAAACTTTAACAAATGTTTGCAAATATTGAACAAAATCGAAATAACATCTCTCTGTCAACGTGAGTATTGCACTCAGCGTGTACGTATATGACCGAGCTATACTGCGATTGCCTGCATGTGACGTCACAAAGATGACGTCATTTTTCTTCGCCCGGACTCAATTTTTTTACGGGGTTTACTAAAAGTGAATTTAAAAGTTGATTTGTTTTTATTTTACTGGGTTTTCCGACGCGGAAAATATGTTTTTATTAGTAATCTTCATGACAATCTACCTTAGATACAGTAAAACACAATTTTTATGTAGTTTTCTTGTCAGCCAACCTTTAAGAGAGTATAGTTTTGGTCAAACTGAATATTAGTAAGCAAAACCTGCACCATTACATTACAAACTAATAGATAGAACTCCACCATGCTCGAAAGATATAATAAATTACAACCGACTAAGTCAAAAGCCTGTTACGGTCAAAAGGAGTCGTTAAAACTCAAGAGGGTGCTCTATAAAACTCATTGGTTTCAACAAATTTAAATACAAAATTGTGCATGTGATGTTTGTTCAAAATAATTATTAGAATAGAGAGATCATCAACAACTATTGAAAAACATCTAATGTAAATTTTTGAAAAGTGTAAGCATTTTTTGTCCAACGGCTGGTTCAAATTATTGAATTATTGTTGGACCCTAATACAATAATTATAAATGGTTATATTCATGGATATTTCAGCCGTCTCTGAACTGGTTTTGATCAAATTAAGTCTATTATGCCGTTAAAATTGTATGCTCTTTCAAATTTGACACTCATTACCTCACAAAACATTTTTTCGTGCAGCGCCCTCTATACCAAAACTCAACTATCCCTTTAATATTACAGATTTGTTCCAGAAATGCATGTTTTTTCTTTACATAGATCCACATGAGATCGATAACAGGTTATTCTACATCTGGGATCTAATGAAACCTACTCTCAGCACTTGGCACGATTTGTGTATTTCACATTTTACTCTATTTCATCACGTTTTGGGAATTTAAAAGAGATGCGTTGGCCAATAGAGTATATTAAAACAAAATGTGATTGTTCGACATTGTTTTGTCTAGATGTGGGTACTTTCTTCAAATTCTCAAAGAAATGCGATGGCTTTCCTTATCAACCTGTAAGAAATAATTTCATTTTACGGCAAATCTTAAATTTTCCCTCATCTACTGAATTAATATTAAGAAAAGGTATGTTGAAATAATATTGAATAACAAAACATTCAATTTGAGGTCACAATTCTAGACAATTTCTTCAGTTTCTTATTTTATTGATGTTTCCCTAATGCTAGGTTTACACTATGACCCCGGCGGCCACGGCAGCCCGTTTCAGACTACCGTGGACAAAACGGGATGGACGTGAGGCAACGCGGGGGGACGGAATGGGCAAACTTGACTGCCGTCACTATGCCGGTCCAGATTTTCAAACTGTCAACAAATTTGCCACGGCAACCTAGCAGACCGTAGTAAAACGGGGTGAACGCAACAAAACGTGACAGGCCGTAACAAAACTTTCAGGCTGTCCGTAGTAGGACGGGAAGATATTCCCCGACATCTCACGGTCCTTTCCCGTCCTACTACGGACAGCCTCCAAGTTTTGTTACGACCTATTACGTAGCTGTCACGTTTTGTTGCGTTCACCCCGTTTTACAATGGCCTGCTAGGCTACTAATCCGCACCGTGACTGCCGTGGCAAATTTGTTGACAGTTTAAAAATCTGGCACGGCATACACGGCAGTCACGTTTGCCCACTCCCTTCCCCCCGCGTTGTCTCACGTCCATCCCGTTTTGTCCACGGTGGGTTGAAACGGCGCTGCCGTGGCCGCCGGGAACATGGTGTAAGCGCACCATCCGTGGGGGGAAGGGGCTCTTCCCCCCACGGCCCGTCACGGATACCGTGGTAGACCGTGATAGACCGTGAGAAAACTTGGCAAGACCTAAAAAAACTTGAATACAGAGGAACAATTTGTCAAAATCTCACGGCGCATTACGCTTTGGGCAAACGGGGCTGCCGTGGCCGCCGGGGTCATAGTGTAAACCTAGCATACTGCTAGGTTTACACCATGTCCCCGGCGGCCACGGCAGCCCCGTTTCAGGCCACCGTGGACAAAACGGGATGGACGTGAGACAACGCGGGGGGACGGAATGGGCAAACGTGACTGCCGTGTATGCCGGGCCAGATTTTTAAACTGTCAACAAATTTGCCACGGCAACCTAGCAGGCCAGAGTAAAACGAGGTGAACGCAACAAAACGTGACAGGCCGTAACAAAACTTGGAGGCTGTCCGTAGTAGGACGGGAAGACATTCCCCGACATCTCACGTCCTTTCCCGTCCTACTACGGACAGCCTCCACGTTTTGTTGCGTTCACCCGTTTTAACTATGGCCCTGCTAGGCTTTTCATCTCGCACCGTGACTGCCAGTGGCAAATTTGTTGACAGTTTAAAAAACTGTCCCGGCATCCACGGCAATCGCGGCGCTGTCACGTTTGCCAATTCCGTCCCCCCGCGTTGTCTCACGTCCATCCCGTTTTGTCCACGGTGGCCTGAAACGGGGGGGCTGCGTGGCCGCCAGGAACATGGTGTAAACGCACCATCAGTGGGGGAAGGGGCTCTTCCCCCCACGGCCCGTCACGGATACCGTGATAGACCGTGATAGACCGTGAGAAAAACTGGCAAGACCTAACAAAACTTGAATACAGAGGAAACTTTTGTCCAAATCTCACGGCGCACTACGTTCTTGGGTGCAAACGGGGCTGCCGTGGCCGCCGGGGACATGGTGTAAACCTAGTATAACATCAAATTCTTCTCAGGCGCTAAGCTGGAGAGGGGCGCAATGCCGATAGCGCTTCAAGATGTATTAGTCATTCCTAAAATCTCCTTTGTGAGGATTTTGCTTGGCTTTGAATCCATTTTAATGCACATTTAATAAAACCCCTCTAAAAATAAGAATCATTCCTTTAAAATGACCCGTACAGTTATACAATTCACATTTCAAAGTAAATTGTTTTAATTTATCGCCACGCATGAAAGGTGTTGATCACAGTAGTATATGTAGTTGGTGAGAGTGTTGGCCGTAGAGACATAGATAGACCTATTAGGTGGTGACAGTGAAAGGGATGGTTGTGGTGGTAGTGGTTGTGAGGGGTAACCTTACTTTTTGGTGTAGGGGTCATTTTTCATAGCAGATTTTCCTATTTCCCGCTGCTTGGTGTGTTCGAACACCCGCCATTAGCGAAAATTACTGTTTTAGGTATATCAAACACATCTCAACTAATTGCTACTGAATGAAGCTAAAACAACCCCCCCCCCCCCCCCCCACCCCCCTCCCTTGAACAAATCATGGAAGGACCGCTATTCATAAAAAGGCATAACAGACCTCTGATCATGAAGATGCGACTCATAATACAGAGGAAGGGTCGCTATTCCTACATAATTCACAATGAGGGGTCACTAATCATAAGAGTCGCTCTTCATGATATGGAGAAAGGGTTTTATCCATTATTCATAATCGGGGTCACTTTTGCTCATAAGTGGTTTCTAAATCATAATGCAAGGACCGTTCGCTATTCACAAAACAACAGGGTTGCTAGTGGCCCTTTTCTTACGTAATACATTTTTACCCTGATTTTGTATTATGAATAACGACCCTGATATTGTATTACGAATAATCCATCTTTTAGCTACATTTGTTTAAAATAGCGACCCTTATGACTAGTGACTCTCAATGTGACTTATGAATATCGACCTTTTTAAACAGATTATAAATAGCAGCCCTTATACAAAATTACCCTAATGAATAGTTGAACCCTTTCAAAAAAATATGAATAGCAACCGTTATGAATAGAGACCCCGTTAGCGGACCTGATAGTAATGGTGAATCAGATTGGTGTGTGGTGTTTGCGGTGGTCGTGGCTGTGATATTAAAATGGATGGCTTACCCTTTGGTGATGGTGGATTCTGGTGATGTTTTCGTGTGATGTAGCGGTGGTTAATGGTGAGCTGGTTATGGGTGTAAAAGAGAATCATAATCGGTGTGTGGTGGGTGAACTGCTGGTTGTGGTGATAGTGGTTGTGGTACTTAACGTATTGATATATGTGGTAATCATGGAGGAGGTGGTGGTGGTTACGGTGTTATTGCATGATGGTACCATATAGGTATGAGAGGTGACTGGGAATAGTGATGAATGATTTTGATTGGTGGCGACGGTGTTGGTGCATGTTGGCATACATGTACTACATGATGATTGGCTGTGGTATGAGGATGGAGGACATGATGGCGATCATGGTGGTAAGGTTTATTGTTTTGGTGGTGATGTTGGTTGTAGGTGAATAGTGGTAGTAGTGGTGTTGATTGTAGTAGTGATAGTGGACGATTTAATATAATGATGGTGGTAGCGGTGGATAGTGGTATTAGTTGTTGTAGTAGTGGTGTTGATTGTAGTAGTGATAGTGGACGATCTAATACAGTGATTGTAGCAGTGGTGGATATTGGTAGTAGTTGGTGTTGATTGTAATAGTGATAGTGGACGATCTAATACAGTGATGGTGGTAGTGATGAAAAGTGGTAGTAGTTGTTGTAGTAGTGGTGTTGATTGTAGTAGTGATAATGGACGATCTAATACAGTGATGGTGGTAGCGGTGGATAGCGGTAGTATTTGTTGTTGTAGTAGTGGTGTTGATTGTAGTAGTGATAGTGGACGATCTAATACAGTGATGGTGGTAGTGATGAAAAGTGGTAGTAGTTGTTGTAGTAGTGGTGTTGATTGTAGTAGTGATAATGGACGATATAATACAGTGATGGTGGTAGCGGTGGATAGTGGTAGTATTTGTTGTTGTAGTAGTGGTGTTGATTGTAGTAGTGATAGTGGACGATTTAATATAATGATGGTGGTAGCGGTGGATAGTGGTATTAGTTGTTGTAGTAGTGGTGTTGATTGTAGTAGTGATAGTGGACGATCTAATACAGTGATTGTAGCAGTGGTGGATATTGGTAGTAGTTGGTGTTGATTGTAATAGTGATAGTGGACGATCTAATACAGTGATGGTGGTAGTGATGAAAAGTGGTAGTAGTTGTTGTAGTAGTGGTGTTGATTGTAGAAGTGATAATGGACGATCTAATACAGTGATGGTGGTAGCGGTGGATAGCGGTAGTATTTGTTGTTGTAGTAGTGGTGTTGATTGTAGTAGTGATAGTGGACGATCTAATACAGTGATGGTGGTAGTGATGAAAAGTGGTAGTAGTTGTTGTAGTAGTGGTGTTGATTGTAGTAGTGATAATGGACGATATAATACAGTGATGGTGGTAGCGGTGGATAGTGGTAGTATTTGTTGTTGTAGTAGTGGTGTTGATTGTAGTAGTGATAATGGACGATCTAATACAGTGATGGTGGTAGCGGTGGATAGTGGTAGTATTTGTTGTTGTAGTAGTGGTGTTGATTGTAGTATATAGTGGACGATCTAATATAGTGATGGTGGTAGCGGTGGATAGTGGTAGTATTTGTTGTTGTAGTAGTGGTGTTGATTGTAGTAGTGATAATGGACGATCTAATACAGTGATGGTGGTAGCGGTGGATAGTGGTACTATTTGTTGTTGTAGTAGTGGTGTTGATTGTAGTATATAGTGGACGATCTAATATAGTGATGGTGGTAGCGGTGGATAGTGGTAGTATTTGTTGTTGTAGTAGTGGTGTTGATTGTAGTAGTGATAATGGACGATCTAATACAGTGATGGTGGTAGCGGTGGATAGTGGTACTATTTGTTGTTGTAGTAGTGGTGTTGATTGTAGTAGTGATAGTGGACGATCTAAGTAATACAGTGATGCTCTGGAGCAGAAACTTTGTAAAGATGGGAATGGAATGCATCATTGTAGGAACAACAATTTTAAGACGCGCAAATGTATCGTGGAACAACCTGACCAGCGGGCAATCAGTAAACAGTCAAAATAACAACAAACAAACTAATAAAACAAACACGAATAATCAACCAAACAAACATTAACACCCAAACAGACAAGCATATAAACAAACAAACAAACAAACTAACACAAAAAAATACAAAACACAAGCAAATAAATAAATAAACAACGAACATCAACAAACACAAACATAATTAGACAATCGGAAACAAACGAAGATAAACAAACATAATCACGAATTCCCCCTGGTTCGGGACTCGTGAGGGAGTGTGGGGGGGGGGGGGGGGGGGGGGGAGGGTGGAGGGTAATTCTTCGCACGTGTTGGCGAAAGTTTTCATTAGAAATATAACATATTTTCATGACAAAGTGTGCTCAAACAAATTAAGGAAACACTAATGGGGACATAATGACGGATGTGTAATTCTTATTTGTGCTTGAAATGTACACATGGGGTTATGTTTGTAAGCCAATTTGAATTATGGTGTTCCGTTAAAAGAGATCTGATTTGCTGAAAAATGTTTTTGAAATGCCACGAAATAAGAGTTGATATTTTACTATGGGAACGATCGCGTACGTGTTATGCCTTTGAATATGAAGCGAGAGGGATGGGTTGTTCTGTACACGCGTTCCCGAATCGCTCTATTGGGCGGTTGACAACGTAGTCATAATTATAAAGTGCTCTCGGAAACAAAAAAGTATATTTGACTTTTAGACTAACTTTTTTAACTGATCTCGGAGAATCCAAATTTTTTCTTAGAAAAAAACTCCTAAATCACCAATGAACGCCCCGAAAATGTGCTCAACGCTGCCTCGAATGACACAAAGATATGTGACGTCATTGCAATCGAAAGTTTGCAGTTATCTGTACAGAGAAATGCGACTTCCGCCTACAGTGACGTCATTTGAAAATGCCCCTTCAATCGGGGATGGGCTTAGCAGGTCACTGAATGCTTATAAACTAGCTTTCAAACGTGACATTTTACTTTTCTGACATTAGTTATTATATAATTATAATACAAACTCAGTTTGAATTCCGGAATAATGACAACAGAGGATAATTTGATGTAATAATAATGTACTTTATTTGGTTTGCAAGGCCACTTATCACCAATTAATACCAATACAGATAATTATGTTCACATAAATATTTGTGTGAAAATATTATGGAGACCGACAACAGATGCATTGAGCTGTCGGGCACCGATATACCGACTGTACATTATGCGGTAATTGTAGTATATCGTCAGTAGTCCACGGTATAATTTATCATTTAGACGAACAACCTGACCCATGCAACCCCTTGCCAACACCAAACCAAATAATCGGTTTCAGTTCGGTCTGTTGTCGGGTTTCGTCGCGGTCTAACATGTTCAGGTTCTCAACTTTGGGGAAGTTGATTCTTTCGACCATGCTATTTGCATAACACTTCCCACAAGTCCGGCAGTAAACTAACAACAGACCAAATTGATACCAACTCTACCTACTCGCCGACGAATGGCGAAGTTCAATATCAACATTAGTTTACAGTTTTAACGTTTAATTTAAGTATTGTCCGTTCGGGAATCAATCTTCATGACATGATACGCTTATACTTGAGGATCATCTTTCATTATAATGTACATGAGATCACGACAAAAGCGAGCCCTGCCCGCCATCACCCGAATGACCCTGATATGTTGGTCTGGTGGTGTGACTGATATGGGCCATCAAACTTGCACAAGCACTTTATAATATTGGATTAATAACACAAAAATATAAGAATTACCGAATTAACCCGATATGTCGGGTCGGTGGTGTGACTGGGCCATCAGACTTGCATAAGCACTTCATAATTATTGGATTAATTAAACAAAAGCAATGATAGCAATTGTAGAAGAAGAGAAAATAGATTACAGAGTGTTCTCCCCTTTCAATGATTCACATATACATTAGGTACCCCATCCAATCAGTCCGATCCTTGTCCCTAATGATGATAACTTTCATACACAAAGAACTGCGCCATCAATATACATGTAGTTCCATTATTATAGCCACAGAAAGATGTTAGTAAGCAAGTTCAACTTTCTCTAAACAGACTGAACTTACTTGAAACTCTGTGCTTCTGTCTTTCTCTGGCTGCTTTCCTCGAACTAGTGGAAGTAATACTGTAACATGTTAGATATTTTAATCTTCATTTTTGTCATTGACATATTTCTGGTTTTATTTGAAAAATAGTGAGGATTGTTTCAACTGTTTACACATCCATGCCAATGCTATAGCAAATAGCACTTTAATTACTTGTTATTAATTTTTAATTAAGTTTTTACTCATTACATATTGGACATATCGTAATACATTAACATGTATTTATATATAAGCCCTTCGTCATTTCTTTTAGTTAGTAGATCCCTTTAATGTCTGCATTAACCTACTGCCTACGGGAACCATGCAGGTGGGTCCTGTATTAACTCTATGGGGATTGCATAATCTAGATTGTCTCTGCATGTTGTCAGCTTGCCGCTGTCAAACACAAATCTAAAGCCCGGCGCAGACAGAGCCGACTCGACCATTTCCGACTGGTTTTCAGTCAGGCTAGAGTCAGTTTCGCTCAGTCGGAGCCGATCCAACACGTTGAATCGGCCTCGAATTACCTCCGACTGGCACTTGACTGGAAATACCGGAGTCCTGAGGCAGCGCATACTGAGTAAATCAGGCTGAAAACCAGTCGGATCGGGTCGAGTCGGCTCTGTCTGCGCCGGGCTTTAGGTTCTTTAGTCTACTGACTACTCCTATAGCGTAGCGCAGCCAGACTGATTGGGAGCACGTACATCATTAGCAGGGGAGGAGCACACTCTATGTATTGCTTTAATTTGTAAAAGATTTTCCTTTATGTTTTCTGTATTAAATGATTAGGGGCATGTATATGTCACGTGCCCATTCCCCATGCCCCGGCAATACGCCTCTGCCTCTACCACTTGGGCAGCTTACAGATGAAGGCAGTGGGACGTGTATAGCCGCAAGAACCATCATGCCATTTAAACTCATCGTTCGGTCTGAAGAACACGCAGTCCTCCGAGGCTCCGAGGGACCCAGTAGCTGGCTGTGAAGGCCCCCAGTATGTATGGTCCACGGCTGACCCGTCACTCCACACGAACTCAGTCTCGCTCTCCTTGTCGTGCAGCCCGATCCAGACCCAGTAGAACTGAGTCGGAACCTAATCAAAATGTTGTAGAAGGGTGTCCAGATACAAAATAATTACAAGTATTCATATTATACAATTATAAGATAATTGTTTCGAGATTACACTGACTGCCAACCAATAAGCTTTATCAATAAAACCTTTCCATATTATGTAGTTACAGTTACAGCCCGATCCAGACCCAGTAGCTATTAATCGAAATCTTATAAAAAATATTGTGGGAGGGTGTCCAGATATTATACGGTGAGAAGATTATTTTTTCAAGATTACACTGACTGCCAACCAATAAGCTATATTAATAAAAACCTTTCCATATTATGTAGTTGCAGTATATGCCAAATTTAATAAAGTAATACAGAGGTTTTCAACAGTTTTTATTTTGTATATTTTCACAAAGGATAACGATGAAGACACCACTGTTTAGTATGCGTCATCTGCCTTCATCTTCGTCTGTATTGACCCTATACTGTGGACAGGTTCAACTGTCCCGTACGTCACGCTCTTCACAGTCATCATGTCTCCATAATATTTTCACAGAAATATTAATGTGAATAATGGTCTGTATTGGTATTAATGGTGACTTTATGTTCGATAATTACTAGTGTTACATGTTGGGTGAGAGTTAAGAAGGGCGTTAAGTAATTTATTTTGCCAAATTGGTTCAAAGGTGATTTTTTATTCGGGAAATTGATGCGGCCTATGTCGTTTGGAACAAAGTGCACAGGCTTGAACTTGCCCTATTAATATGTAGCTACGCCAGGGATCAGACCAATAAGAGAGAGCAGTACTCACCCACTTGTTTCTGACGGAGTCGAAGAGGGCGCTCAAGAAGTCCATTTCTTCTCGTGAGTGGACGGAAGTCAGGTGACCTAGAATGACGTCAAAGTTATCGGTTTCTCCACAGGGAACGGAAAACCCGCGACAGACCATCTCCGCTTCAAACCACGTGACGTTCTTGGTTGAGAAGAATCTGTTCAATGTAGAGTAAAGTAAATAAAAGGAACAGTCAAAAATACTACTAGTCTCCCCCATAGCAACATCAACAACAACAACAAAGATTTGTTTTTGTCATAATGAAAAATTGCCAAATGACACATTTTTATGGTAGCATATTATAGGGACATTTTTGCCAAAATGTTGCCAAAATGTTTCCATACTTTGGCCAAAGTCGTATTTTTTGGCCATATTTTCGCCAAAATTTCGCCAAATAATTGCCAAAATGTCCCTATTATGCCACCACAAAAATGTGTCATAATGACAAAATATTTGTTTGTGAAACACCCTCCAGCCATACAACAACCACCACCCCACCCCACCAACACCACCGCCAACACCACCACCATCAATAGCCCTTACTTATGCACTACCACCAACTTCAACAACCCAAACAAGAACACTACCAGCTGAACCACCAACGACGCCACATACACCATCACTATACCACACTACCATCACCACAACCAACAACGTCCAGCGATGTACGCAGCTAGGGTGTTTTTTAGTGATGGATGGTGGTTGGGGTGAGGGTGGTTTTTGTTCTCATTTTAATGAGAGGGCACGTGTTTTCAGCTGACAAGACAAATATTTCCTCAACTATTATGGTGACCTATAAAGCTAAATAGCAGTATTGGGAAACGTCCAATATATACAAAATGAAATGTACGCTTTTTGCACCGACCATGTATCATTGCTTATCTGTTGATGTAAAAAGTTGTACAAAATCGGCTTTGAAATTGACTATTTTGAGCAATAAAATGATCGAAATTAAACAAATCTTTCACCTACCACATATTCAATATATCCGTATTATGGTTAAAAGGATCTAGTAACTTTGTTCACATGTGCAAAAGTGATGAATGGTTGGTCCAATGTATATTGTTGTTATCTGATATGTCCACTAGCTGGGTGCTGTGTGAACATTTAAATGGACGTTATATGGCCGAGTAATGAGCAAAAATGCAAAGTGATATTCACTAACTCATTGCACTCACTTAAATTTGAAACAAGGTTTCGACGATCCAGTGGATAATTCAACATCTGAACACTTCAATCGTAAATATCTTTTTAACAAAAGGGAAGTTTGAAAAACCGAAACCTGGCACATGCTTTTATTTTTAATACGAATACAACAAGGTATGAGTGAACCGCTAGAATTCCAATTGGATTTAGAGGATTTTGGACAATGTTACTAAGTCCCTTTAAAGCTTTGGGAAACGCCCCAAACACAACCAATGCCATGTACGCTCTTATTATTACCAACCGTGTGAAAGAATATTTTTTTTTTTTACTAATATGGGATTATAGAAATTTGACCAGGAAACCGCCTTCTAATTGATTTGCAAAATTAGAGAAATATCAGTGCATTGATAGAATATTGCCGACGATTGTATGTTGATACACCATCGTGCGCTGCGTGCATAACGTATGGCAAATGCGGCACAATGGTTTCGCATGCGAACGAGCGTATAGATGTGGCCAGCGTAGACGGGCCGAACTGGCGGTGAATTTAAGCCCAATGTCAGCGGCTTGCATAAACATTTTAACTGATATTTCTACATTTATCGATACTAAGGTTCGGATTTCGTCCACACAAGCCCCTTTTTATGCTATTTAAACAATTCTTATCAATTAGTTTGGCCAATAAAGATACGTTCGGTATCTTTCCCAATACTGTTATTTGGCTTTAAACCACGTCGCACGCGAATTCGAGTGGGAAGCTACGGGAACTCAAGCCTGGGAAGACGGACGGAACAAGCTGTGAAATTTGTTTCCCAATCTCATCAGCGTGCATGGATCTGTCCATATATCTATGCATTTAACGATGTTATTGTCCAGATTTGACCTATCATAAACCCTCTTTTTAAAACTATTTCAACTTTGCTGATCAATTAGTTTGACAAATAGAGTTGATTTCCGTTACTTTCCCAATACTCCGTTTTGGCATTAAGGAAAAGTAAAGTACAGTTTAAATATAAATATGAATACATCCGATTTGAATAAATGTTGGGGCACGATTCTATTGGCCTATTGTTCAACAGCTGTATTTTGATGCGGGTGTCGCTGAATTTGCAGCACTGCGTGTGATACTGGGCGACGTGATAGATTAAAATAACTTTAATTAGCATGCTTTACGGGGAAATTGTGTGTCAAAAGATAGCAAAGTGCTTTTAAGAGTGAGGCAGAGGAGCAAATAATCAATTATTCTCCTTAATAAACAATGATGATTGAACAGAGTCATGTTAAAAAGGCACTATAAAATGTGTTCGTTATTTATCAGACATCGTCTGCTAATGATAACTCGCACACTTCATGACGTCACAGTATTTCAACTGGTTTCGGCGGAACTTTTGTTGCCAAAATGGGCTTACGAATAACCACTGTTTCATTAATGATAACTCCTTAATAACAATGTCTTGAAACACTTACTTGTAATATTTGTGTTATGGATTATGTATGATATATGGAAATATGAGCTGAATCTAAATTCAAAATCAATGAAATTATACTTTAAACGTTACCTGTAGCAATTGTCTCCGAATGCTGTCCATAGAGGAGGGCAGCTGCATCCCCCTGCCAGAGCACCGGGCACTATGACGGGTGACACGCTGATAAATGCTACCAACAGAAGGAGAAAACCACCGACAGAAGACGAAGCCATCTTTAACTATTTCTTTCAAAGTCGCTCCTCGAACAGTTTAGATGTGCCGCGGCGGGTGTGTTTGGTTTCTGTGATAACCACACGATCCTCAATTGCCCAGATATCTGCTCGAAATGATGTATCAGCGGTGGATGGCACGGATTTATATACAATTGTTCTAGGGGCCAGAGAGAGTATAGAGCCAGGTTGAAATGATAAAACCTGACACTTCGTCTATAAAAATACATACATTTATTAATATTTCTAGCTGCCGTTGAGTACAGCATTTTTTTTGGCCAGGAAATTCAGACATTAAACATGTCTCACTCCAGATAAAAAGACATCAAGTTGAACATTGACCTCTATAACCTAATATATCGCAATTCGCAAATATCTTTGTATTGCAGTAGGAAAGCTAGATTTATATCATAAATATACACTACTGTTTTCGAAAGAAACCTGCGCTTGTCCTCATAATGTATAGCTGAGATATGCGGTGATGGACCCCCCGGATGGACCACCCGAATTTTTGGCAATCTTTTTTTGACCTACTTTATATAATGATCAAGGAAAGATTGCCAAACATCTGGGATCGTTCATAGTCATGTCGATTGCCTCTCTTAGTATTATTTTATTGCATCAGTTTTGGTGGACTTGATCAATGTTACATATATTTCTGCAGAAACGTATGTATTTCTTCACATATATCCACTTTTATTCAAAGTCGCTCCTCGATCAGTTTAGATGTGCCGTTAGTGTGTTTGGTTTCTGTGTGCCCATATATCTGCTCGAAATGATGTATCAGTGGTGGATGGCACGGATTTATATACATTTTTCTAGGGACCAGAGAGAGAATAGAGCCAGGCTGAAATGATAAAAATGTAAAAATACATATATTTATTACTATTTCCAGCTGCCGTTGCGTGCAGCATTTTTTGGCCAAGAAATTCCGACATTAAAGGCACTTAGTAACATTGTCCAAATCCTCAAAACTTACTTGGAACTCTAGTGGTTCTCTCATACCTTGTCATATTCATATTAACAATAAAAGCGCAGGACAGGTTTCGGTTTTTCAAATTTCCATTTGGTTCAAAATATATTTACGATTGAAGTGTTCAGATGTTAGACTGTCTACGGAATAATTTAAGCCGTGTACAAAGTAAGTGCAATGAGTTAGTGAATATCACTTTGCATTTTTGATAATTTCTCGGCCAAAAAACATCCAATTAACATGAAATGTTCACACATTTTTTGTGGACATAATCAGATCACACCAATACACATATTATTAATCACTCATCAGTTTTTGCACTTGTCAACAAAGTTACTATGATCCCTTTACCATGTTTACTATACTTTATTATACGAAAAGGTCATTAGAATATAAGATAAATGTGACTTTGAACTTGATTTTTGCATGGGTATTAATAGGCCTTATTTTTTACTCAAATTTGTGCAGAACATTCTACAGATATTACTGATTAATCTGACATCAAAATCCAAAAAATTAAAAAATTCCAAAAAAATGGCTATTAGACTATGGGTCCCCCCTTAAACATGTCTCACTCCAGATAAAAAAAAAAAAAAAGACATAAAGACATAAACATTGGGGATTCGCAAATATCTTTATTGTGCAGTAGGAAAGCTAGATTTATATCATAAATATACACTACTGTTTTCCAAAGAAACCTGTTCCTTGTCCTCATAATGTATAGTTGAGAGATGCGGGGATGGACCCCCGGATGGACCACCCGAAAGGTTTGGCAATCTTTTATTGACCTAAAGATCAAGGAAAGATTGCCAAACATCGTTCGTAATCATGTCAATAGCCTCTCTTGAACGATTTCTTGATCCTTATGATTAATATTTCATTGCATCAGTTTTGGTGGACTTGACTAATGTTACCGAATGTTTTTGCAGAAACGCATATTTTTCTTCACATATATCAATAGGGTTATTCTACATCCGTTACCAGATCTGCAACCTGCTCTTGACACGATTTGATTTGATTCTACTCTATTTCATCACGTCTCGGGAATTTAAAAGGGATGAGTTGGCCAATAAAGTAAATCAACGAAATGTGATTGTTTGAAATTTTGTCTAGCTGTGGGAACTTTCTACAAATTCACAAGACATATGATCGCTTTCTTTGTCAACCTGGTAGATATATGTTTTACGTCAAATTTCAAATTTTCCGTCATCAATAGAATGTTAGAATATTGAATTACTTATAAGAAAATGAATATTGAAATAATATTGAATAACGTTATTAAACATAACAGAACAGGCAATTTGTAGGAATATTCAGAAACTTGAATAGAAGTATGATTACGAAAGCAAACGAAAAGGAAACGGACCAGAAGTATATGAACAATTGGGAGATGAGCAAAGAAAAGGGGCTTCGATATGAATGAGTGCGACCACGGGAATAACATCATGATATATTATTCTAGACAAAGGGACAAGGTGCAACTTTTCAATTTATGTACGGTAAAGGTAAACAGATGTACCAGAGTGGCACTGCCAGTGTGGCATGACAATGGTGAACCTACAACTCTGCACCTTTAATTAAAACCTAAAACTGCAAAGTTCCATCATCAGTGAGGTACATACATCTAACTCATAAAGTGCAACTTAAAACTTTATGCACATTAAAGGAGCTGCCAGTGAGAAAAAGGGGGCAAAAATTAATGAGCTTTGTTTAATGAACACTATCGAATATAATTCGAACGGTATAACAACCATAATGTTATTTCGTTGAACAATCTATGTTAATTGAAATGTTAATTTACCCTAAATAATTGATAATAATGAATGACGGTATGAAGCGTTTGTCATAATGTCTTCTTAGGATGCATCGAGCCCATGTGTATTATTCTGGGACAAAGATGCATAGACATACTTGTGCAAGCAGATATAATAACAGTCTGGGGCCTAATGATAAATGGTCACAATTCTAGACCATTTCTTCAGTTCCTTATTTTCTTGAGGTTTCCCCAACTTCAAATCCCTCTCCTGCGCTACGCTGGAGAGGGCGCAATGCCAAATACATGTAATAGTATTCCAATAAATTAGATTACATTTATATAGCGCTTATAAGGGGCCCAGTGGGGTATTATTTGACGTTTTTGAACACTTTTACTATATCGGGAATATCTTTCTAACCATTGAAGCTACCCCCTACAAGCCATACATTTCGGGAAAGGTTAGAACATGGGGAATCCAACAGAACTAAATTAAAGATAATTGGACTTAAAATAAGAGTTTAAAAAGCAATAGTATAGAGAAAAATAAAATTTTAGGCTTTTAGCAAGTCAACATTCAAAACGCATCTCCTCCGAGGTATAGGGGCGTATACATTATATAGTTTAAAGATAGATATTATGATGCTATACAAACAAACTAATGATGGCTTTTTACATTATTCAGCTATCTTCATAGTCAAAAGGCAATTTTGCGAAAAATCAGAAATGTACATATTTTGGTATACAATAGGGTTATCTCTAAAAGCCATCATTAATCGGTTCATCTACAAACAAGGAATAATTCCTCCAAATTTCATTGTATTTGAGTAAATACTTTATTTTAGTCTAAAAATTCTGATTTTCGGCAAATGAGCTTGAAAGGTCATATACAATATTGATATTTGTTTGATAAATGTGACATGGATAAAAATAGCGGGATAAAATTAATAGTCGGTAGTTGGTTCAATGGAAGTTTAGGGCATGTTAATCATGCACATATAAACTGCCATGTTTATTTTCTGCATGACATTAGATGTTGCTGCTTCACTCTGAAAAAGAGGAACACAATTTGGATGGTAAAAATTTTGATTTGGGACAATTTTATTTGGACTATTTATGAAAAGTACAATTAAAAATATCCAATCTAAGCCAGAAAATAATCACTTTCGGCCCCAAAAATGTACAACATTGATAACAAATCCTTAATTTGTCCATTGAATAGATACCCCCTACCACACAATGTATGTATTTTCTTAAAGCTTATAATCCATGGATCATTTTAAGATAAAAATCTCAATTTTGATGAAAACAAAAATCAATACCCCACTGGGCCCCAGGGATAGTAACTTTGTTGTCATGTGCAAAAAGCGATGAGTGGTTGATACAATGTATATTGTTGTTATATGATATGTCCACTGGGTGTTGTGTGAAAATTTCAAGTTAAATAGACTTTATATGGCCGAGTAATGAGCACAAATGCAAAGTGACATTCACTAACTCATTGCACTCACTTTGTACACGGTTCTGACGATCCACTGGATAATTTGACATCTGAACACTTCAATCGTAAATATCTTTTTAACGAAAGGGAAATTTGAAAAACCGAAACCTGTCCCATGTTTTTTTAGTTAATAAGAATACAACAAGGTATGAGGGAACCGCTAGAATTTCAATTGGATTTTGAGGATTTGGACATTGTTACTAAGTCCCTTTAAAGGGATAGTTGAGTTTTGGTAAAGAGGGAGCTACACAAAATAATAATTTTGTGAGATAATGAAAAACTGAGTGTCAAATTCGAAAGAGCATGCAATTTTAATGGCAGGATAAACTTTATTTGATCAAAATCGGTTCAGAAATGGCTGAAATATCAATGAACATAACCATTTGTAATACTTGTGTGTCCCCACAATTATTCGATAATTTTTAACCAGCCGTTAAAAAAATGTGTAAAATGCTTCCTCTTTTCAAAAATTTACAAAATAGGTCTTTTATTAGTTGTTGATTATCTCTCTATCTAACCAATATTTCAACAAATCATCACAGGCACAATATTTTGTTTAAAATGGTTGAAACCAATGAGTTTTTAGAGAGCGCCCTTTTGAGTTTTAATTAACGGCTCATTTTGAATGATAACAGGCTTTTTACTTGGTCGTTTGTAATTTTGTATTCCTTTCGAGCATGATGGGGTTATAACTATTAGTTTGTAATGTAATGGAGCAGGTTTTGGTTACTAAAATTCAGTTTGACCAAAACTGTACTCTCTTTACCGAAACTCAACTATCCCTTTAAATATGTACTTGAGAGTCGGTCATTCCCGAAATTTCCTTTGTGAGGATTTTGATTGGCTTTGAACCCATTTTAATGTAATAAAACCTCTAAAATTCTAATAATTTCCTATTAAATGCTCCCGTAGTTGTAAAATTTAATATCAAAATAATTGTTTAATTTATCTCCACGCATGAATGGTGATTGATCACGGAGGTAGATGGTAGTTGGTGATGATGGTTGGTGGTAGTGACATGGTAGACCTACCTTGATGGTGACAGTTGTAGTAATGGTTGTGGTGGTAGTGAGAGGTAACCGCACCTTTTGTGTAAGGGTCGCTATTCACAAAACAGGGTGGCTAGCGGCCCTTTTCTTACATAATGAAAATTAATTGACCCTGATTTTGTATTATGAATAGCAACCTTTTAGCTACATGATGAACATCGACACTGATTTCGTATTATGAATAGCGACCATTGATGTGATTAATGAATAGCGACCCTTGTTTGAGATTAATCATAGGGACCCTTATGAATAGTGAACCCTTTTTCAAATTATGAATAGATATCCTTATGACAGGTTGACCCTCATGCATATCGTGCGGACCGTGATAGTGATGGTGAATAAGATTGGTGGTGATGTTTGGGGTGATAGTGGTTGTGGTAGGTCCAGCTGGTGGATGATGGTGATGTTTTGTATGGTGTTAGCGGCATACCTGAAATGAAGTGATGGAGGTGGTTATGGTGTCAGTGAATCATAATCGGTGGTGGTGGTGGTAATGGTTGCGGTAGTTAATTTATTTGCTTAATCTGTGGTGGTGGTGGTTACGGTGTTCTTGCATGATGGTGTCATAGGTGGTATGAAAGGTGAATGGGGGTGGTGATGAATGCTGTTTGATTGGTAGCGATGGTGTTCGTGTTGGTATACATGATGATTGGTTGTGGTGGCGATGATGATGGTGATCGGTGATGTTTATCGTTTTGGTGGTGGTGTTGGTCAGGTTGTATGTGGATATTGGTAGTTGTTGTTGTAGTGATAGTGGACGATCTTATAGCGTAATGCTTTGGAGAAGAAACGTTAGAAGACGGGCATGGGATACATAATTGTAGGAACAACAATGTTAAGATGCGCAAATGTATTGTGCAACGTAACCAGGCAATCAGTAAACAAGTAAACCAGTAAACCAGTAATCAAAATAGCGACAAACAAACAAACCAAAAAACGAACAAACAAACACACATATAGTCAAACAAACATAAACACATATAATAGTAAAACGAGCATAAAGAAACACACGTAACAAACAAATATAATCACCAATTCCACCTGGTTCTGAAAACATGGCCGAGAGATTGGGTAAATTTGTCCATGTGTTGGCGAGTGTTCCCAGATATTACTCCATTGAAAATAAACATAATTTTCCAATAGAAATATACAGTATTTTCATGACAACGTTTGTTAAATAAGCCATAAAATTAATGATACATTCCAGAGGGGACACTATATGATGAATGACTACATCTTACACTAAAACAACAGAAGTGCTATTTTAGTTTGGAGAGCTACATTCAGCACCTTTTCGGTGCTCGCATAGGGACAGCACAGTCTGTGCTGTTTCGGCGCTAGTACAAGTGCTAGTTAAGCACCACTTGAGGTGTTACCGAATTTGCACGTTTGGTGCTAAGAAATCCACATTGTGTGTGATGAATAAAACCCATAGTGCTAAATAATAATACGGGGGGAGGGATGGGGGGCTTCCGTTAACTCGGAAGTTAATTTAGCTCATATGCATATCGTGGTAAAAGAAGCAGGATAAAGATGTATGATAGTAGGATTTGAACCGGGGATCCCACGCATCCAAGCCAGTAGTCTAGGTTCTATACTCTGTTTTATACACCTTACCCCCATATACGCGTAACCCGGTGCATCTGTACGCCGGAAACTGTTTCTGTAGATCCACCGGGCGTACAGATGCACCGGGTTACGCGTATATGGGGGTAAGGTGTATAAAACAGAGTATAGAACCTAGACTACCAAGCCAGACGCGATACCGACTGAGCTAACTCGCATCACGGGAAGCCAAATGCACTCTATAGATAATATCATACAGTCTCTAATAGGCTGCTTTCGTTTTGTTCACGTCCACTACTGAACGCGTCGAGAGTGAGCCCGACTGCACTGGGTTGACTAGGCACGTTGACTGTCATTCGTTACCTTTTCGTTTTCACACGTTGACGCTCGTTCAGTCATGCCGCGCTCGCGCGAACACAGGCACGCATAGGAAGCACATGCAGTCGGCTAAGCCTTGCCCGACCCTGGCCCATGGACATCGCCACGGCATGCCGTAGTGATAGACGATGCCGTAGTGCCGTACAATAAAATGTACACGTTTGCATTCATTTAATTAATGTCATAGCATACAAACAGGCCAAACACGTGTGTGTGCCATTGGCTTGGCATCGTACGCAATCGCAATGCAATAATTATTAGAACCAAATTAATAAACTAACATGAGACTCGCTTTTAGTATGATATTTTCGCGTTATCATGCATCTCGAGAAGAGTATGACGTCATAAACAAGACACGGTGACCGTCGTCGTGTTTGGGTCGCCGGTGAAAACAAGGGTGAACGCGTGCTCAAATCGGACGGTGAGCGTGTGGCCGATATTTATTTATTTTTAACTGATCTCGGAGAATCAAAATTGTTTGTTAGAAAAAAAATGCCTAAATCACCATGCAATGAACGCCCCGAAATTGCTCAACGCTGGCTCGAATTACACAAAAGCGTGTGACGTCATTGCCGCAGTCGAAAGTTTGCAGTTATCTCAAGGAGGTTTATGCGACTTCCGCCTACAGTGACGTCATTTAAAAACGCCCCTGCAATCGGGACTGTGCTTAGCTGGTCACGGAAGGCTTATAAACCGGCTTTTAAACATGACATTTTTACTTTCTCTGACATTTATTGAAGTTATTATTATACAGTCTGGATTCCGGAATAATGACAACAGAGGATATTTTGATGTAATCATAATGTACTTTATTTGGTTTGCAAGGCCACTTATCATGACAAGACCGACAACAGATGCATTGAGCTGTCGGGCACCGATATATCGACTGTAAATTCTGCGGTAATCGCAGTATCTTCAGTATTCCACGATATAATTTAGCATGACGAACTACCTGACCCCACCCACCACCGACACCGAACCGACCGATGTAATTAATTGGTTTCAGTTCGGTCTGTTGTCGGGATGTTGTCGGACTAACTACTGCATGTTCTGGGGGAAGTTGATTATTCGCCCATGCCATTTGCATAACGCTTCCCACAAGTGCGGGACTAAACCGACAACAGACCAAATCTACCTACTCTCCGACGGCTGTCTTCTAATGCAATATCAACATTAGTTTACAGTTTGAACATGTAATTATTGTCCGTTCGGGAATCAATCTTGTTACACACGTTACACATGTATTGACATTACATTTTGAGAAATTGACGTTGTATTAAATAATATACAAAGAAGAATTGGATACTTATCATGACATGATACGCTCATACTAAAGAATCGTCTTTCAATATACATGAGATCACGACAATACGAGCCCTGCCCGCCATCACCCGAATTACCCTGATATGTCGGTCTGGTGGTGTGACTGATATGGGCCATCAGACTTGCACAAGCACCTCATAATATTGGATTAATTAAACAAAAGCAATGATATAGCAATTGTAGAAGAAGATAAAATAGATTACAGAGTGTTCTCCCCTTTCAATGATTCACATGTAGGTACCCCCTCCAATAATTCACTGACACCGTCCCAATCAGTCCGATCCTTGTCCCTAATGATGATAAAATTCATATATGACTTCTGCGCCATCAATCTAGTTCCATTCCATTAAACAGAAACATATAATTAAGCTAGTTCAACCATGGTTTAACTTTATCAAAATCGACATAACGCACTTGCAACTTTGTGCTTCTTTCTTGCCTTTCTCTGGCTGTTTTTTCTCGAACTAGTGGAAGTAATTATGTAACATGTCTAGATTTGTTAAACTTCAGTTTTGTCATTGACATATTTCTGGATTTATTTGAAAAAACAGTGAGGATTGTTCCAACTAATCCCAAATCCCTGCCAATGCTTCAGCAAATAGCACTTGAATTTCCCTCTCTTAATGACTATTTGATATTAATTCTTAATGAAACTTTTACTCATTACATATTGGACATATACATTAACATGTATTTATAAACCCTTTGTCATTTCTTTTAGTTAGTAGATCCCTTTAATGTCTGCATTAACCTATTGCCTACGTGAACCATGCATGTGGGTCCTGTATATTAACTATATGGGGATTGCATAATCTAGACTGTCTCTGCATGTTGTCAGCATGACAATCTAAGGTTCTTTAGTCTACTGACTACTCCTATGGCGTAGCGCGGTCGGACTGATTGGGAGCACGCACGTTATTGGGCGGGGAGGGGCATATTCTGTGTATTGCTTTAATTTGTACAAGATTTTCCCCTTATGTTTTTTAAATTAAATTATTAGGGGCATGTCACGGTCCCATTCCCCATGTCCCCGTAATACGCCTCTGCCTCTACCACTTGGGCAGCTTGCAGATGAAGGCACTGCCACTAGGCATGTCATGGCTGCAACTAGCATCGCGCCATTTAAACTCATCGTTCGGTCTGAAGAGAACGCAGTCCTGCGCGGCTCCCCCACCTGACCCAGGTTCTGGCTGTCCAGGCGCCCAGTAGGTATAGTCCGCGTCTGACCCATCACTCCACACGAACACGGTCTCGCTCTCCTTGTCGTGCAGCCCGATCCAGACCCAGTACGCATTCGTCGAAACCTGATAAAAAATGTTGTAGAAGGGTGTCCAGATACAAAATAATGACTAGTATTTATATTACACAATGAGAATATATATATTTTTTTTAGATTACACTGACTGCCAACCAATATAATAAAACCTTTTCATAGATATAGTTTGCATGTACAGTAGTTACAGTATGAACCAAATTTGACAAGGGTTGACAGAAGTTTTCAATAGTTGTCATGCCTCCGCCAACGAAGTGGCCGGAGGCATTATGTTTGCAGGATGTCCGTAAGTACGACCGGCCGTCCCGTTTTCGGTCTCGTGATATCTCAAGAACCGGTTGACGGATCAATTTCAAACCTGGTATGAGTCTACATATTGGGGTGACAATATTTTAATTAGATTTAAGGGGTCCTGAGGTCAAAGGTCAAGGTCACTGAATGTCAGACTTCAATCAAACTTGGTACCTGACTGTCAGCCTGTTCAAACACAAACATTTTTAGCCCGAAACTCTATAAAGAAACGTCGTATAACGAATCATCGTATACAGAAACGTCGTATAAAGAATCATCGTAGGCGTTCACACACACAAGAAACAGTATCCCGAAACTCTACAACGAAACGTCGTATAGGTGCGCAGTTTGCTACTGCGCTTTTGTTGTCATTTTTCTGTCTGCTTTCAGGTCTCCTTTCGCGCGGGGTCATGTTAAGCCCCGCCCAGTTATACCGTTTTATATTCCACACACTAAGAATCTTGCTCTACGATTGGTCAAAAGTTAATCACGTGATGAAACATAGTTTCGCCCATTATTGATGGGAGAAGAAAAGTTCGTTACACTATGTACTATCTTGGGTGAAAGTGCGTTGCACTCACTACTATCTTCGGTGAAAGTGCGCGCGTTAGTGCGCAGAAAGGTAGCGCGCTGGTGCGCAACGTTTACGCGCGGCTACGCTTAATAGACAATGGTATAAGCGTCTTTGACTTTTAATCATAATTCTTGTTCATGTCCAGGATTAACGAAATTAAAATAAGAGACTTAAAATAAATTGCTCAATATTCCAAACATTTTAGCTCTTTCTGATAATTATAGGTTGTTTGTGATCAAAATAACTGGTGTGGAATATAAAGCAAATAATTCCCTTTTGGTTTCAGGCGATGGCAAACTATCACTTCCTCGGCGATCTGAATGTATACGCTATCTTTCCTCAGCTTCGCTTCTGAAAGATATCTACATCCAGATCGCCTCGGAAGTGATAGTTTGTCCCATCACCTTCACCAACGGTAATTATTTGCTTACTAGTTCGACCTTGGTTCGATCGTACGTTCACACACAAAACGACCGTGATTCTTTATCGAGTTCTAGTTCGAAACGATGCCCAAACCCCCGTTTTGTTATACGACGTATCGTTGGTTAGCGTTCATACACACAATTTCATCGTATTTATACCGAAACGGTATAGCTATACCGTTTCGGTATAGCTATACGATGAATTGTATCTTAGAATTGTATCTTAGAAAGCCAATGTAGCCATACAAGTTTGGGGTCATGAGATCGAATGTTAAGGTCACGGAACTCATTACATAAGTACAAATAACTCGTAATTTGGATATGTCAAGATCTGGTTGATGGATTACAATCAAAATTTAGTTTGTACAATTAATTTAGTTAATTCAGTTAATTATCAAAATGTTAATTTGGGCTTGATATAAATATCGCGTGATAGCGGTGGCATAATTTTCGACTGCGCGAAGTCGAAGATTCATATATATTTTCTTAATTTTTTCCTTAAAGGATAACGATAAACGAAACACAGTTTAGTGTGCATTATCCGCCTTCATCTTCGTCTATATTGACCCTATAATGTGGGCAGGTTCATGACGTACGGTCACGCTCCTCAGTCATCCCGGAAAGTCATCATGTCTCCTAAATATTTTCAAACAGATAATAGAAATATTTCTGTGAATATCCTATGTGTCACAAGTGTTTAAAGGGATCTAGTAACTTTGTTGACATGTGCAAAAAGTGAAGAATGGTTGATGTAATGTATATTGTTGTTATGTCATATGTCCACCGGGTATACTGTGTGAAAATGTGAAGTCAAATGGACAGTGCATGGCCAAGTAATGAGCGAAAATGCAAAGTGATAGTCACTAACTCACTGCACTCACTTTGTACACGGTAAGAAAAACTCCGGGGGAGTTTTTCTTATCTGAATACTTCGATCGTACATATCTTTGTAACGAAAGGGAAATTTGAAAAACCGAAACATGTCCCATGATTTTATTGGTAATACGAATGCAACAAGGTAATGAGGGAACCGCTAGAATTAAAATTTTGTTTTGAGGATTTGGACAATGTTACTAAGTCCCTTTAACATTCAAAGGTTAATTTTAATGCGGGAAATTTATGCGGCCTATCTCGTTTGGAACAAAGTGCACAGGCTTGGACTTGCCCTATTTACATGTAGCTATGCCATGGATCACAGTAATAGGAGAGGGCAGTACTCACCGACTTGTACCTTACTGAGTCGAAGAGGGCGCTCAAGAAATCCATTTCCTCTTGTGAGTGGACGGAAGTCAGGTGACCTAGGATGACGTCAGAGTTATCGGTGTCTCCACACGGAACGGAAAACCCGCGACAAACCATCTCTGCGTCAAACCACGTGATTTCCGTGGTAGAGAAGAATCTATTCAATATAGAGTAAAGTAAAACAAAGTGAACCAACAACGACAACAACACCAACAACAACATACCAACAGCAACAGCAGCAACGTCAACAACAACTACAACAACGATAGGCAGTAACAAAAGTACCCCCACCACTGCATTCTAGTCACATCGCCAACATTACCACAACTAACACCACCACCACCATCACCACCACCAACTTCAACAACAAAAACAAGCACACTAGTCACAACCACAACCACAACCACTAACCGACGCCAATAAGTACCCCATCACTATAATATTTACCACACAACCATCACCATCACCACAACCACTATCGGCTTAGCTGGGCTTTCATTTTGTATGAGAGGGCATTAGTCTTCAGCTGACAAGAAAAATAAAAGTTCCTCACCTATGGTGACCTAAGCCCAATAGCAGTATTTACCCAGGGAGCAAAGGGGGTTTTACAGACATGGAATGTTATTAAAGGTTGGGGCCCATAATTGTCTTCTAGGACCTTGTAGAAGCACAACCTAGGTGGACAACCTCGCGAACTAGCTACTGGAAGGCCACATAACACATTTGGCGGATTTTACCCCTAATTTACGTTAAAAGCGCCTTTGATCCTTAGGGTTCATGAATGCCCTACTCTGGTATTTTCACGATTACACCCAAACGCATGCTGCTATCATCATATTCCTTCGGACATATCTTTCATAGATAGGTGTGCATCTTTTGATACGAAATTTTGCCTTTTTACAATATATGGTTTTTAAGTCACGTGTCTTTATATGTCACGACGTGTCAGACATAGAATATGAAATTTCACATACGCTTATGGACAAAAATTCGTGGAAACTGTGCAGATTATAGAATGACAAAAATATTTATCGGTAAAATCCTATACATGTTAGATGGCATTATGATGAAAAACAATACACTGGCAAAACAAATGATAAAATAATACAAAACAAAATAATTTGAAACAAAAAAATACATATGAATTATAATTGTAATAATTATGATGATAATAGGTTTGATGTTATTAACAAGCGAACGTTCCGTGTTTTGACGATCGCGATGCATCATTATTATTACCCCCAGTCATAAGATACATATTGCAATCAATCCAGCACACCATGGGCGCATATCTGTCATTGATACCTATTCATCAGGGGGGATGATCTATCAATTCATCCCCCCTGATGACTAGGTATTACGTAAGTATCTACGCCCACGTTGCAGCACACAGAGTGAACATTTTCACTCACATGGGAGTGCAATGGAGTTATAAAGGCTAGCCTGATGAAGATAAAAAAAGAGATCAAATGTGAAGAGGGACAAAACTACAAAGTGATCAATCACACCTAATCATCAGGCTACATTATCACGTAAAGAAACCAGTTATCGTCAGATGCCAATATAACATATTATAATTGAATTGGTGTGAAATACCCTATATTATAAGTGTGGATATGCTGATGTAAAATTAAGCATTTGTATGAATGATATCCCTCTAAAACTAAACGTAATTTACGATCATATACATTTATGTAAAGTACATCATCCGCTAAGAAGTAACAATGATGTGCTCGATAAAATCGTCCAAATCTAATATGTCAACTGGCATTAAATACAGTCATGTAGTTCTTGAACCATATGTTGTGCAGTTGACAGCTAACACCGGAACTGCCCTGAGCTTTCTCATTGAGAACAGTATTTGAGTGAACAATGTAATGGTTAATGAGTCATGGAGACATGTGCAGTCACCTGATATAACCATAGCTGATTAAACCATCAACCTGACCAGTTCCAGGATTCAAATCTTTGAAAAGCTACCATATACAAGCTATTTAATAGTGATCCCTCTTGAAGATCTTATCCCAATAAAGAACATGCTTCTCCATAGGATTTTACGTCACTATTAATGACAGGAATGCAATACCACAGATTCAAACAGTATAATGTAAAGTGGTCATTCATGATAAACATGTGTGTTTTTCTAGTCCAATGAACACAACATTTGTATGAGTCAAATAAAAATTATTATTGTGTGGACTTTTTGAAACAATGATGTACCAATACAACCTAAACGGGTACGATGGCTCAGAAAATGGCGTACAACACTAACACATATCGTAACATTGTACAAACAAAGCTTAATGTATAAAGATGTAGAGTAGATCACTATGTTTTTCTTTGGTAGGATTATCATTTTGTTATCATGATTGTTTATTTCCATGCCCATTACTTTGTTTGATTGTA
Organism: Echinarachnius parma; assembly: GCA_037951105.1. Lineage (NCBI taxonomy): Eukaryota > Metazoa > Echinodermata > Echinoidea > Clypeasteroida > Echinarachniidae > Echinarachnius > Echinarachnius parma. The sequence goes on from JBAMJV010003178.1 coordinate 167,090, forward strand.
TTATCGTGTACATGAATAAAAATAATCTTCCTACTAAACAAATTAAGAATAATTCGACTGAGCGTTGAGGTAGCGCTACTGCCTTTGCCGCTTCATTTATTTCCCCGTATCTTTCCCTACACCTACACAATATAAGAGAAACAGTTTGCACTCATTGCTGGCTTCTGTATTAATTCAGTATTACTATTGGCAAAATACATAACACACATACAAAAGGTATTAGTGCATTATTGTCAGTAGTATCATTACATTCTTATGAGTAAGAAAACTACTTTATTGAACTGTTTATATTGTAATATAATCTAGGGATCGAGTAACTTTGTTGACATGGGCAAAAAGTGATGATTAATCAAACTTAACGCGACAAGACATGACAGGTGTTAAGTTACGTTACTCTAACTCCAGAACCAAGAATTTAGAGCCCGCTCAGGGAGGATTAAGGGGGATTTGATTTGGTTCGCTCGCTAGTGATAAAATAACTCGCTTCACAGTCTGAACAACAGACTAGCATTGTAAAATATAATTAGACTATGGATAACAATATAAAGTTGCTTATCAGTCGATCCTTCTCAATTTGAGATGCATGTTTTGGAAACCCCTTTCCTGCCTTAGATGTTTATATTTAATTTGATACCGCTTCCTGCCTCTCTGGGATGGTATTTACTTTTATTTAGAAAATTATTTCTTCGAGATTCATTCGTTCATGGTTGTTTGATCGGAAAGCATGTCGATCTATGTTGAGAATAAGGGGTTTAATTGAAATTATGATTGATATATAATACGCATGCAATCCCGCTCCTCTCAAATATTGTTCATTAATGTTCTGTTGGCTATACGCTCGTCTGCCAAGGTCATGTGTCCAGCCAGCGATTGACCTTGTACCCTAATACTTGTTGCGACGTATACGCCTAGTCTGTTATAATTCATGTTCGTTGAATTATTTTGCAGTACATATGTTGCTGGTTGGAGCACATGTATTCACCTTTTATTTTCCCGCCTTCGCGTGGAGGATATGAGAGTTTAATAGCGGCCAGTGTCATGCTAGAAATATTTTAGTTTATAAATTTATGATGGCCCGGGCCCCCCCCCCCCCCCCCCGTTTTCTCAGGTGGTAGCTCTTAATAAACACTTGATAATTCATGTAAATAATTTAAGTGTTCTAAGTAGAATCATACTTTATTGGACTTAATATGTTAATAATAGATAACGATAATAAGTGCGTGATGTAATTGTACTTTTGTTTCAATTTATTGTTGAAATTTCGGACATGCTTTTCGAAATTAAAACCATGGAATACCGCAAATTTGGTTGTTTGTTGTAGTTTATTCGTTGTCTGGATTAGAGTAATCAAACTTAAAGCGACAAGACATGACAGGTGTTAAGTTACGTTACTCTAACTCCAGAACCAAGAATTTAGGGCCCGCTCAGGGAGGATTAAGGGGGATTTGATTTGGTTCGCTCGCTAGTGATAAAATAACTCGCTTCACAGTCTGAACAACAGACTAGCATTGTAAAATATAATTAGACTATGGATAACAATATAAAGTTGCTTATCAGTCGATCCTTCTCAATTTGAGATGCATGTTTTGGAAACCCCTTTCCTGCCTTAGATGTTTATATTTAATTTGATACCGCTTCCTGCCTCTCTGGGATGGTATTTACTTTTATTTAGAAAATTATTTCTTTGAGATTCATTCGTTCATGGTTGTTTGATCGGAAAGCATGTCGATCTATGTTAGTTAGAGAAACAAATATCCACCACGAACCCCAACCACCACAAACTATGGGGTGATAAGATAATTAGTTGAATTTATATTGCCTGAAGCTTGCTTGATCGCACGCCTCGCGTGGGTCGCAGGGGAATGTTGGTCCTTTTTCTTTCACCTTACATTATTTGTTGATTTGGAATACGATAATATTCTTTTCTTTAACAAGGTGTTTTTGGAATAGGATTTTTCGCCCTTGCCAGGCGAAATTGGCATTTTTTTGCCACAACACAAATTATGTTTTTGTTAATTATAAATACACGCACGAAATTGTTATTTCATTAAGCTTTTGTGCCACTTGAGAATAAGGGGTTTAATTGAAATTATGATTGATATATAATACGCATGCAATCCCGCTCCTCTCAAATATTGTTCATTAATGTTCTGTTGGCTATACGCTCGTCTGCCAAGGTCATGTGTCCAGCCAGCGATTGACCTTGCACCCTAATACTTGTTGCGACGTATACGCCTAGTCTGTTATAATTCATGTTCGTTGAATTATTTTGCAGTACATATGTTGCTGGTTGGAGCACATGTATTCACCTTTTATTTTCCCGCCTTCGCATGGAGGATATGAGAGTTTAATAGCGGCCAGTGTCATGCTAGAAATATTTTAGTTTATAAATTTATGATGGCCCGGGCCCCCCCCCCCCCCCCCCCCGTTTTCTCAGGTGGTAGCTCTTAATAAACACTTGATAATTCATGTAAATAATTTAAGTGTTCTAAGTAGAATCATACTTTATTGGACTTAATATGTTAATAATAGATAACGATAATAAGTGCGTGATGTAATTGTACTTTTGTTTCAATTCATTGTTGAAATTTCGGACATGCTTTTCGAAATTAAAAACATGGAATACCGCAAATTTGGTTGTTTGTTGTAGTTTATTCGTTGTCTGGATTAGAGTAATACAAATGGGTATTTAGTGTGATATGATATGTCCACAAAGTGATGTGTAATAATGTCATGTTAATTGGATGTTTTTTGGCTGAGATATGAACACAAAGGCAAAGTGATATTCACTAACTCAGTTTGCACTTACTGTGTACACGGCATACATTATCCCGTATACAATTTCACACAGACACACTTCAATCGTAAATATCTTTTGAACGAAATGGAAATTTGAAAAACCGTCCGGTTTTATTGTTAAATGAATATGATAAGGTATGAGATAATCACTAGAGTTCCAAGTAAGTTTTGAGGATTTGGACAATGTTACTAAGTCCCTTTATCATGTTTATGGCCTATTTACATTATATTTGTATTTTATTAGGTGGGCTGTACATCATACAGACCACCTCATAATTTCGTTAGAATTGCCTTTATTATTCTTTATTTTTCTTATTTCCAATCACTTTTTTGTTAGCAAGATAACTTGAAAATGGCTCAATCAAGTGCCTTGAAATTTGGCACACATATATATAGGCATATGGACAAAGCAAAATAAGGTTTTGAACCCTGACCTTGACTGATGACGTCATCTAGGCGCCATTGTGTAAAATTTTCTGAATATCTTCTCATGATCATATCTTCATAACGAAAAGTTGTTTCTCATTCATATTTATCATGATCAAGGTCAATATCCGTCCGGTCAATTTCAGGTCAAAAAACGCGCGCGCATGCGTACGTGCGCGCGTTAGCGCGCGCGCAAAATTTTAAAATGTTCAAAATCGTCGCAAATTCATTTTGGATACGTTTTAGGCCATTTTAAGCATTTTACGAAAAAACGCGCACACGCGCATGCGCGCGCGTTTTCGCGCGTACTGGCATTTTGCAACATAGAATCGCCGAATTTTCTCTGTTATCATATTTAGCCCATCTTTCCAAGCATTTTGATACCTTGTTCACCTTTTTCTGACTAGTAAAAACGCAATGAGCTTCCGTTCAAGAAACATGTCCGTGCGCGCGAGCTCTTGTAATACATAGCATATATGGGCAAAAACATGCCTATACAAAATTCATTGTAACTCTTCAGAATGGATGGGAACTCCCAAGTTTTTTTTCATATTTAGATAGATTATGAGTCGGAGATATGATTTCATGTCTCATTTGACCCTCAATTAACTCATGGCGTCATCATAATGGCCTCCGAACTCAAAATTTCAATTTGCATATTATGACGTCAGCATATTTTTGGAAAATTTATTGTATCTCTGTAAATATTGATCGATTTTCTTCCAAATTTTGATATGTTCTATCTGAGACAATTCTCTACAAATGTGATGATCACGATTTTTCATTTTGACAAAGGCATCATGGCGTATTTTTGCGATTTAAGGAGGTATGTCATTTTTTAACATTTTGCGTGTATTCTCTATGGGACATGACTTTTTTTCAAAACTGGATTCTACATTCCCGTCTTTCGCGACCAATATCTCCTTCGTTTTAGCTTCGTTTACGCTGAACTTCGAGTATGTTGTAGCTGAGACAATAAGCTATTTCAAATGAGCCCTTGATTATGTCTTTAATTTTAGTTCGACAAGCCCACCTATACTTGTTCTAAACAAGTATTACAATTCTAGTTTATATTTGTACTCCATAATCTATATCTATTTTCCCTATTCTACATTTTATACATTTCATTATCAAGATATGAAATTAAACATGTTTTATACCTCTATAATGATTTAGTAAAATCAAATACCAACAATACACTATTGAGAACTAATATTCTTATGTATGTTATTGTTTTTAATTTGTTATATGTTTTATTGTTTTATAATTATTTAGTTTATATATTTCAATATTGATTTACTTAATATAACTCACAACGTAGTTGACGGATTTGTGACACAATTACAGTGCTTTGGTCTAGAACAGATTATTGTAAATGCAACTCGTAAAACTGAGTTTACAGAAACTTTGATAGATCACTTTTATACTAATTATAGTGCTGGTAATAATTATGCAGGTATATTATTGACGGATCTATCAGATCATTTCCCTATATGTGCTTTCTTTGAAAATATGACTTGTAGTAAAGAGTTAGGATGTTCAGTTAAAGTACGAGATTATAGAAATTTTGATAAGGCTAAGTTTATTGCTGACCTTGCAGGTGCGTCTTGGCAAGAAGTATATAATTGTAGAGAAGTGGACAGTGCATATGAAAGGTTTTTGAAAATATTTGGAAGTGTTTGTAATGAATATGCACCATTTGTGGAAAGGAAAAATAAGAAGAATGTGAGTAAACCTTGGATTACAAAGTCAATAATGAAATGCATAAAACGCAAACATAGACTTTATTCTAAGGTTTTAGAGTCTAGATTTAATACTAATGTTTATGACAAGTATAAGCGGTATAGGAATCTGTTAACATCTGTTCTAAAGAATGCCAAGAAGTTATACTATGGTCGTCTGTTTAAAAAGTACGAGGGTAATTCAAGTAAAACATGGAAAACAGTTAATGAATTGCTTGGGAAACAGGATCAGACTAGGAAAGTTGTTGATAAATTACAAGTTGAAGTAGATGGTACATTTCAGGATTATAGAAAGCCCCAAGAAATAGTTGATATATTTAATGATTTTTTCGTGTCGGTTGGGCCAAGGCTGACAGAAAAGATTAATGAGTTGCAATGTGAACATAGTTATAAGGATTACTTAGGAGAACCTCTTAGAAATTCCTTGTATTGGTCACCAATTACTCATGCTGAGGTTGAAAGTGTAATTTTGAATTGCGATATGAAAAAGTCATGTGGTAGTGATAATATTCCTGTTAATTTATTGAAAGATGGTGTGTATTATGTGTCGCAACCACTCTCATATATTTTTAATATGTCTTTTCAATTGGGTGTCTTCCCACGTTCTATGAAGATAGCCAGAGTCAGTCCGGTGTATAAGAAAGGTACAAGAACTGATCCAGGGAATTATAGGCCTATATCTGTCCTACCTATTTTAAGTAAAGTGTTTGAGAAGTTAGTGAATATTCGTTTAGGTAAATTCCTCGGAAAATATGAGCTATTGTATAAACATCAGTATGGTTTTAGGGAAAAGCATAGTACAAATTTATCACTGATTAGCTTGATAAATCAGTTAATTAAGTTTCAGGATGAAGGTCGAATTACTGTAGGCGTTTTTGTTGACTTTGCTAAAGCATTTGATACAATAAATCATGATATACTCTTGGGCAAGTTAGAAAATTATGGTGTACGAGGAACTCAATTGAATTGGTTTCGTGATTATTTGAGTGACCGTCATCAGTTTGTGCATCATAATGGTTCCACTTCTGCCATGTCTTTAATTAAATGTGGGGTGCCCCAGGGATCTGTTCTAGGTCCTACACTTTTTTTGATTTATATTAATGATCTGCCTAGATCATCAGACTACTTTAATCTTAGACTATTTGCTGATGACTCTAATATTTTTCATTCATTTTTGCCTAATCAGGCAGATATTAATTTATTGGAAATAACTGATAATTTAAAACATATTGATGAGTGGTGTGATGCGAATAAGATTACTATTAATATAAAGAAAACAAATTTTATGATTATTAAGCCAAGGAGAAAAGAGTGTCGTATTGTTGGAGTTGTCAAAATTAAGAATGAGTTATTGAATGAGGTACACGTATCTCTTTTCGTTGGAATATATATTGATAGGTATTTGGTATGGGATGAACATATAAATAATTTATGCTCTGTACTTCGTAGGAAAGTAGGAATTTTGTATAGACTACGACACTTTGTTCCTAAACAAGTCCTTGTATTACTATATTATTCGTTTATTCAGTCACACTTAGCTTACGGCCTTGAAGTCTGGGGAAGTGCACCTTTGATGTTGATGAACAAAATATTGGTGTTACAAAAAATGGCTTTGAGAGCAATTACTTTCAATAATAGAATGGCCTCATCCTCCCCATTGTTTTATTCATTAGGTATATTATATGTGTTTAAGCTGTATAAATTATTAGTAACACTTTTTATTTTTAAGCTGATTTATAAACATTTACCACACTCAGTGCTTGAATATTATACCTTTTTTGAAAACTCTTATAATACAAGACAAAAAGATGGAAATATTTTGGTTAAGCCTAAGATGAGAACAGAGCATAGACAAACTTCAATCTCATTTCAGGGGTCTGATATTTGGAACAGTATGCCTTTGGAGATACGAAGACTTGATAGACTCCACCTTATTAAGATAAATGTAAAAAAGTATTTATTGAGTCATTACGTCTCATAATCTTTTGTGATTTGCTGCCAAAGATTTTGTATTCTGTTGAAAAGTTTGATATGTTTAATATAATCTTATAGCTTAGTTGTTCTTAGTGGGTGAATGTCCACTATTGTAAATACTTAGAATAGACTGTTATTTAATCATAGTTTCTTGCCTCATTTAAATGTAAGTAATTTATTCATGTACAAAGGGTCCTACGCCCCACTAGCAATAGCTGCTATTTCTGTAGGGTCCTTTTACCAATTTGTTTGTATGTTAACATTTCTTATATACATGTATGATTGTTGTTATATACTTGAACCTTTTGGTAATAAAGTTATTCATTCATTCAATTTCAACAGCTACCTTTGAAAACAACCCTTTAACATTGACATATATATTGGTCTACCATTCAAGCATCATTGAATTATAACGACTAGTTTTAAAGCCCTAGACCAGTTTCGGGAAAATAGCCGAATACATCTATATTGATCAATATTGTTGAATATGTAATGAAATAGGGCTTGTGTGGTAAAATCCGAACCTAAGCATCGTTAAATACAGAAATATCGGAAGAAATCCAATATCCGCCTGTGAAATTCATAAATCCACCGCCTGTTCAGACCTCTCAGCGCCGCTAACGCTGGGGGAGATATCGACAAACTAGGGACAAGCCCGTATAAGCGCTACACCTCGTGTACACCTCGTGGTCGTAATACACGTAGCGTATGAGCGATTCCGCGTTGGCGATATCTATCCGGCCCTAGATCAATTTATAATTTTGCAAATATATTAATTAATAGGCGGTTTCTTGGCCAAATTTGGATAATCCTATATTAGTACAATTATATTCTTTCACATTAGTGGTAATAAGAGCTTCCATTTCATTTTTTGGAGAGGGGGGCGTTTCCAAAACTGGCCTTTACCTTTAACAGAAAACGTACAAGTTTTAGTTACTAGAATTGAGTTTGACCAGTACTGCACTATATTCCATTAAGATACTCATATTTACTTTAAAATTGCCGAAATGTTATGAGTTTGTCCGAAAATTGTTATTTTGCAGAGAGTAGATTAATTGAATAATTAACTTTCAAATCATGTGAATAACATTTAAAACAGGTGTTATTTATATTACTTTAGAATCGGATGTACGCCTGTGATGCACCCAACGCACCCCTGGCTACGGGCCTGCCATCTTTAATGCAACCACAAGAACACTAACAAACACCATCAATTACCCAATGCACACCACCACCATGATTCCGCCTCACACAAAATGTAAGAAAAAATAACTCTGCGGACCCATCCATCTTATTAGTATAAAGTTTTGAAACTCCGCATTATGTGGGGGAGTTAGTTGAATAGAAATGAAACTGCCATACGTTGAACTATTGAATGATACTCCACTTCCACATAAAGATATTATTTGTGTGTTAGCTTGTTGACATAGGCGAACATCCAGACTCCAGTAATTTAGGCCTAGGTGTTAATTTAAATGTTACCTGTAGCAGTTGTCTCCGAATGCTGTCCATAGAGGAGGGCAGCTGCAGCCCGCACATCCCTCGGCCAGAGCACCAGGCACTATGACATGTGGCACTATGACCACTACTACCAACAGAAGGAGGAAACCACCGACAGAAGACGAAGACATATTTAACATTTGTAATTCAAAGTCGCTCCTCGATCAGTTTAGATGTGCCGTTGGTGTGTTTGGTTTCTGTGAATCACACGAACCTGACTTGTCTAGATATCTGCTCGAAATGATGTATTAGCGGTGGATGGCACGGATTTATAGAGATTGAGGACGGCAGACTGGCTAGTGGCGTACGTCGTGGTATGAGTTAGGGGGGTGGGGTATTGGTAAACGTAGGCGTGACGTAGTAATGGTCAATACTTTTGTTGTTGTTTATGTTTGTTTTTGTCTTTGGTTAGCGACGAAAACGTGCGGCCGAGAGGGGGCGTACGGACGTTAAATCGGTTTGGGGGCTAACGCCCCTAACCCCCTTAATGGCAACTACGATGGAAGGTGAACAACCGCGACGTCTCATTTGCGTAACGTGTAGTTACTCGACCTACGTACATGGTAGACATGCGGGTACTTTTGCTCCGTATTTGGGCATCGAATGACGCCGCGTGGCAAAGTCGCGACAAAGTCAAGATTTTTCTTTGCGCCGATCGTACAGCATTACCCTATGAATGGTACTTAATGGGATACAGTTACTTTAGTAAGTGGTACTGATTGACGAAATCAATCACCAACCATAAACATAAATTGTCCGACCTACATTTACTCGTAATATAACTATCTAGTTATCACTTAACCCGCTCGATTTATAAGCCCTGCTGTATAAGATGTTCATGCTAAGGTAATTATTGTACTAGAGCATGTCTATTATTGTATTGTGCCATGTTGTTCTATATGGGTAACCGGTTATGTTATTTGTTTAGTGCACACGTTAAGTTTCAGGCGACTGGGGGGAGCATTTTTTAAAAATTGTATTTGTTTAACTTTAGCAGATGCCTTTTCAAAACCTTGCAAAACTATATTTCCTTTTAACGCGGCGAGGGGATTGTGTTCCATTGGTACTTTTCCTGGCCGTGTGGTATCGAACGACGTTATAATCCAGGGGGACACGTCACGATATTCTTTTGCGTGAAACAAACCAATCAGAAATGCGCGTTCTTGAAGGGTGATTTGTACGTGCGTACCAGGCCGGGAGAAATGGCGGTAAAAGTTATATGTATGACTAGCTACCTCGGCGCTTCGCGCCTCGGCAGCTAGATTCGGCGCTTCGCGCCTCAGGATTAAATAAAAATATGAATTGAAAAATGAATTTATGATATAATTTTTTTTAAAATAAAAGAAATAAATAAAAATGTGAAAATTAAAATTTGCCCGTAATGTATTGTTTTTTTTTAGTTTTGCGACTTAATTTTCAGGAATTTGGTGGTAAATTTACAGGCATGGTTGGTAATTTTATAAGCATGTCTTGTAATTTAGCCATGTAGTAATTTGGGAAATAGTTAGATTGTCACATTTTTTGAACTTATTATACAATTAAAAAAAAAAAAAAAAAATAAAAAATGGGAAATTAAGTTTTTCTCTGTTTTGTTTTGGTAAATTTAGCCATATGGCGTTGTATTTCAGGAATGTGGTGGTAAATTTACAGTAATAGTTGTTTAATTTATAAGCATGTTTTGTAATTTAGTAATTTTGTCATTTGAGAAATAGTTTGATTTTCACTTTTTTTTGTGCCTATTTTAGAAAAAAATTGTGCACAGGCATAATTATAGCACATATGCAAACATACACACACGTAAATCCATAAACGCATACACATGCATATATCTAAACAGACCAATACCTACTCTCACATACACATAGACTTTTATAGTCACCCATACGTTAATTAAGTAGTACTTACACACACGCACAAATGCATACATACATGCACACACATACATAAGTGTACATACATTAAATCAAATGCACATATGCATGCATACATCAATGCACACATAAACATCAACCCACATACGCATATAGATACACACACAAACATGTACGCAAACCTACGCAAAAAATGTATAATATGTACAAAGCAAGTGCAATAAAGTGATTTATCATCTTACTTTTATGCTCATTACCATATGTCATTCATTTACCATGGAAATCAATTTTCACACATCACTCAGTGGACATATAAGATTGATCACAAAAATTCACATTATATAAACCCTTTGATATATTTTTACATACGAACAAAGTTACTAGATCCTTTTGAACAAAGTGTGAGTAAAAGTATAATTATTGAAACATACAGAAACAATCCTAATCAATTGATGAAAATAAAAGTGTGACTGTATGTAAAGCATACTTGTATTCATTGTCAAAGTAACACTGGATTTAAACATCGGGGCCTTTGAAAGTATAGCTTTTTCAATGATAGTATAGTCTAGTAGTAATAACATAAAAAGAGATGTGAAATAAACTGAACTTAACAGAATAATATATTTCATTTATAGAGCGCCGTTTATCCAGGTGCCCTATTCAGAGGCGAACCTGAGCAATTTTAATTATACTCTTAAGTTAGGCTTCCTTGAATAAACAAAACTAATTGCTCTTATCATAATAAAACATATTGCATAATGCACACAGAATGCATTGTGTTCAATCAAGTGAATCTATTATCACTTACACCTCAATATATTATATTCCATGTGTGTTTAATAACACATCACGAAGTGACTGGATCTATTTCTAGCTAGAATGGAATTTTACATTATGTACTTGGAAGCAGAATGTAAACAATGCTACACTTAAAACCTGTTGTAATATTTGTATAAAAATATGCACAATGACATGTGTAAACAAAAATTTGTTTTTAAAGTATATGTAGATAACATGTACTACATGTACAAATTATTTACTAGAATTGAATAGGATCAATTAACAATCAATCAATCAATTTTAACACTTTTGTCATTCGATTTCATTAATTCGTAGTTCAATTTTGTCTCGAGAAACCAACAGACCGTAAATCCCAGCTTCAATTTCGTTAATAATCAATCTAATTCGTCATTGGTCAACCAATTTTAAACACTTCGCATTCAAAATCGTCAATTGGCATTGGATTTCGTCTCCGCCGCTGAGCAAGTGGTGAATGTTAAGACCAAATTCGTCTTTGTTCAACCAATTTTGTCATTTTCTCATTCAAATTCGTCGCATGGTATTGGTATAGCCTTATATGCCTATCTGTGTCATGACTATGTAGATGGTATAGGTGGTTAGATGGGTATGTACATTATGTGTGTGTGTTTGAGTGCGTGCGGGTGTGTACAAATAATATTTAACATTGTTTTATATCATTTAGAACTATGTATGTCTTGAAAAAGAATTTAATGCAATTTGTTGTAAACGTGCTTGTGTTCGTGTCGATGTGCATGCGTTCAAATGTATGTATGTTTGTGAGTGTGTGCGTGCGTTTTGTGCGTGTGAGTTTGTTTTCGAGTGTATACATGTGTATGTTACCCCCTACATGAATAATGTTACAATTTACAATTACATCAAGACAATATAATAATAATAATAATATACTCGATTTATATAGCGCCTAATATTGATTGATAATCATCTCTAAGCGCTTTACAATGATAATATTACCCCCGGTCATAGGATACAATGCAAACCAGCACACATTGTGTGCACCATCTCCACTCCCTGGGGAGCATTCCTTCCAAGCGGCACATGGGCATTGAGAAGATCATTGAGAATATAAACCAGAACATTACAGTGTAAATACATAAGGACGAATTTGAATAGAGTTTTAATGAAATTGATTGCCAATTGACGAAATTGCTTTCGCTTTTATGTGTTCAGCAACTGTGACCGACGAATTTGATTTGCAATTGACAAAAATGTGTGACTAATGACTAAATTGTGTGCTCTTTGTGTGAAATTGATCGACGAAAGACGAAATTGAAGTTAGGATTTCCGCTCTGGTGGTTCCTCGGGACGAATTTGAATGACAATTTAATGAAATTGAATGACCAAAGTGTTAAAATTAATGGGAAAACCTATATTAAAACAACCTGAGTGTCAAAATTGAAAGAAACAGCTGAAATATCCATTTGTAATAATTGTGGGGCCCTACAATTATTTGATAATTATGTAAAGTGTATAGATTAATATGGTCATCTACTTTTAATTGTTTTTTAAAAATTCACACATTTGCATACTTGCATGAATATTGGTATTTTTGCTCATAATTATTCATGTATAATTTTGATAATTAAACATTGATTTCACTATATATTTCTTTAGACCATTAGCAATAATAATACAACAAACATTTTTGGAGGAACCAGCCCATTATAATTTATAAATGTATTTCTTTGTTTGTTTATCAAATACAGTAATAACTGTGTATAGTTATTTCCCAAGGGAAACAAAATAAGTGGTCACTGTACTCAGGCGACCTCTATAGACAGGTTCCAATACACTGGATCACTTTTGGTGGCCACTATGACAGGTTGTTTGAATGGTTGATTATTTGATTTATAATTGTAATTTTAAAATGTTAAGTGATTAACCCTCAAAACATGTATATAATTCCACCAAGTCTTAACCCTAATCAGGCCGGGTTATTTGACTATGCTATAGCAGAGGGGGGGGGGGGGGGGGGGGGTGGGGGGGGGGGGGGTCATTCCACTCTCCTCCCTCGGCCGCTACAACATTTGGCACACAGATAGCTTGAGACATAATCTACAAGATTGCATTTTTTTTTTTTTTTTAATAAAACATTTCTAATTAATTATGCAAATTTATGCAGAAATCCCCTTTTGGTCTGTAAATCCCTAAATATTGCTCAGAATCTGCTAATTTTGTTCATGAATATTCTTTATGAATTAATTAATAGGTTTTCAAAATAAAAACTTGCGACAGCCAAATTTTGCCTTCTGAATTTCTTTGTTGTTCAAATTTCTTATGTATTTCTTTGTTTTTTCGACTTCTGTTTTTGTTATTTTTCAATGGAATAAATTATTGACCATCATCCAACCATTTTTAGCCCAAAATTAAATAATTGCAGTGATAAGAATGAAAAATAATGAAGGTTTTGTGTATCCTAGGAAAAATAAATTTCCATAAGATTTGTACACCAATCACAAAATTAAGCATTTTTTTGGGCCAACATTCGGTTACAAAAGGTTACGTGACTTTGAAACGTTATACCTGGTCATCGCAAATTTGGTCTCAAAGTTGCGCAAGACTTCAATGAAAAAACTCATGAAGTGGGGCAGCGATACCTGTGCATGTTGCAGAATTATCACACGAAACGTCGAAGGGGGGGGGGGGGATTCCACACCCTCCTGGCCTGGTTAGGGTTAAGAATTCATGAAGTAACAACATTTAGCTCTTTTTAAACTTTGTCTTCAAAGAAACTGACAAAATTAAGAACAAATCACTTAAAAGGAGTTTCTTTCCATGCAAAGTATATCATTGTCTACTCTGTGCATTTATCTCTCAGATATTGTAGGAGAGCATGGTTCCAGGTAGACACAGGCGGTTTGCATTCAGAATTAATCAGATTCTGGTCACTACGATCAAAGCTATTCATTTGATCGTCACGTCTGGATCATCGCTAACAACATGTATCCCTGTAAAGATCTTGAACTGAGAAGAATTTGTTGTGACCACGCTTGGCGATGATCAAAGAAGCACTAACTTTAATGACCTTAACAGGTTGCAGATCAAATGGTGAAGTATTCTTGCCAACATGACCATAACGCTTCACCAGACAGACATCTCATATTAAATTGAACTGCAAACTTGTCTCTAAAATGTTTTTCCGCATTTGCGACTTGATCCCAGAAATCGTGAACGTCTGGACTATCATCTATGTAGAAGTCGTGTGCGAAGAGGACTTGAAGATGATCATTATTCATCAATGTGGCAGCCTCTAGTGTAGTACCATGCAGATCGAAGGTTTGTCTTCCAAGTTGTTTTCGAATGGATTTTTAAAGAACTTGCATAACGTGCTCGACTTACCCGAAGCTGGACGTGGAAGTCGTGTGCGAAGCGGACGATTTAAGATGATCATCTATGTGGCAGCCTATAACGTACAGTGTAGAACCATGCAGAGCAGAGGTTTTGTCACCCAAGATGTTTTCGAATGGTCTTTTCAAGAACTCGTATAACGTGCTCGACTTGCCCGAAGCTGGACGTGGAAGTCGTGTGCGAAGCGGACGATTGAAGATGTTGGTCTACCGCAATGAAGTGCGAACTGAATGTCATCATTCTTTTCAACAAAGCCCTTCTCTGTATGACTTTTGTGTATCATGATGGGATGAGCATATCTGCAAAAAGAAATGAAACAAAATTGTATTTCAATTGAGTCCAGATTGTGCTCTTTTGGTTTTCAAATTATAAGTACAGTATATTAACATAAAAAACAAACATACTTGACTTAATTTTGTTCCCCGCGTTTATTGAGCATGACAAACCCCAACCTTAAACGTGCAAACCAACCAATTTAGAGAAGATGTTGGGTTGGGGGCATTAAGAATATTTGTTCATTCCTTTTTCGATTTTAACTTGTTTTTATGGTATATTTGTACAAGATTACCTGTGGCTGGAATGCTCCCCAAAGAGTGGAAAACATGCACTTTGTGTGCTGAATTGATTGAAGAATGTAGCAGTCGTAGAAAATTTTCGCAGCCGAGACCAAGAATTTTCATGACCAAGATCAGGTCCGGTCCACAATTTTTGAGGCAGAGACCAAGACCTAGTAGTTGCGAATCCTGTAAGCGGGGGGGGGGGGGGGGGGGGGGGGGGGGTAGTCGTAGAAGCCGAGATTAAAATTTTACGACATTTTGGAGGTAAAACAATAGTTTTTCGTACTTTGAGGACGAGACCGCACTTTTTTTGCACTTTTCGAGGCCAAGACCATAGAAAATGCCGGTCAAGACCACTAAAATTTGGTCTCGAGACCGGTTATAGTTAGAAAGGGGGGGGGGGGGGTTTAAACCCCCCTAACCCCCCCCCCTGGTCTGTAAACTTTACATGCTTCACAAGGACATTATATTTCTCCCATAGCTCACCTTTTTGACGACGACGATGTCGAGTCTTATCTCATCTCAGTCAGATGGATTTGAAGAGCCAGGACAATGCGTGAGCTCGAAGTCGACGCCATGAGCTTATCTATAATATAAATATAAAATAAATAAGAGAAATAAGTAAGCGGAGCATCCTGAACATGTCTGTGGCATGCACATCTACACAATGCATTGTAAATGGTCCTTGGTATACACACCGGATGTCATTGCCAATACCGTTCGTTCATATTACAATACTGTATACGTACAAAATCACATCACGAAAATGCATATTATTTTTCGCCCGCCCACCGACATGTGCAGCACATTAATTGCATGAGGGGTGTTATAGAACTCATATTGATCCAGCTGTTAATGGAATAATGGTTATGACCCAACGCTACCTGTATTAAATATAATAATATTAAATATAATAATAGTATTACCCACTACAAGGCACTAGCCCCACCACCTATACCGTTTGTGTGTAGCATACAGAATCACATTGACGTAGTGCGTTATTTTTTCGCTCGGCGGGGCAATTGATTGTGCGAGGGGTGTTGGCGAATTCACTTTGACCCAGTTCACAATGAGTTGTTAATGGTTACGACCGGACGCTACCGGGATAGAACAAAGGCACCACGCAGTCTGTGGTGTCATGTGTAACATACAGAGTATTTTACACATGACAAGAACAGGTATGGTATACTATTACCAACGGCAATAGTCAGTAGTACACATCTGGTTCATTCAATCATTGACATTATTTAAACATATGTTAAAGTTGTCAAAATGACTCAAATTATGACAAAATACTACATCAGACCATCAGGGGATAAGACAAAGGTGGGCTAGTACCTTAGCACCAGCTTACTGTCCTCATTAAAATTATTAGTATTTATATTGGTCTGGATTCATGATTCATTCATAAACAAAATATGTAAGGTGTGGGACTGTGATAAATATGAATATCGTGTAAAATCAACATTACTTCCTGTACTCTTAGTATCTTACTCTTAATTATTTTGAAATCACAGCACAGCCATCAGCTGAAATCTGCCATCTGTCACTTGTAGTTCATGAAGAATATCCTTTTAACGAATGAATATCGTGTAAAATCAACATTACTGCCTGTTACTCGCCCATTTCTCGAGCGCGAGCGTTCAGCAAACAACTACCGTATGTACGTGAATATATCGCGGACTAAAGTTTGGATAAAGTAAGCGCACAAGTCTCGTCTACAGTACAGTAGCTCTTTAGAAATAAAAAAAACGTATGCGGCATACGAGCAAACGATATAAAGTGGTTAAACATCGTGTACTTTAAAGCTACCCTACCTAAATCTGCTCAAATCTTCATGCTCAGTTCAGGCCGAACAAATTAAATCACAATGTTTGGTATAATTAAAATGTAAAATAAAGAATATGACATCAAAACAACGTTATTTCAACAGAACAAATGTATTTTAACTTAGCAGATATATTATTTGTTTTTATTTTTGTACCTCACAGCCTCCAAAACGATTTTGCGTCGAAAAGCAAAACAAAAGCAGCGATCGAGTGAGAAATCACAACGCTTAGCTACTTCAGGCCGAACAAATTAAATCACAATGTTTGGTGCAATCAAAATGTAAAATAAACAATATGACATCAAAACAACGTTATTTCAACAGAACAAATGTATTCTAACTTAGCAGATATATTATTTGTTTTTTATTTTTGTACCACACAGCCTCGAAAACGATTTTGCGTCGAAAAGCAAAACAAAAGCAGCGATCGAGTGAGAAAAACACGTGGCCAAATCGGGACATCGGAACTTTATATAATAAGATAATAGTAATAACGAAAATAAAGAGAAAGTAATACAAATAAAGAAAAATCAAACCCACTCAGAATTGATTGACAGTCACATCCCTTGGTCACACCGCCGCGCTGGGAGCTTATAAGTAGCTACACTCTTACGGTCGATCATTCACTCTAAAAGTCTTCTCGCCTCGAACAACGACAACGAACAACAATGGCTGACGCACAAACAACACTAGTCAACCTAGCAGAAGCTACACTTTCCGATGATCAGACAGCTGCGGGGTGGAAGGTAGGCTTCAGCTCGAATGAGAAGAAAGCGTTGGTGACAGTGGATGTCACCAGGCGTTGAGGACGAAGACCTCCCACTGACACCACCAGTACCAACGAGCTGTAGCGATATCCAGGAGCCACCACCACCAACTATGCCGAGCACTAGCTCGGATGTTGCGGCATCATCGAAGTCTCCGGCACACGACGTGCCAGTGGGAAGCAAGGCGAAAGGAGTTAAGAGGAAGCATACGCCGGTAAGTTATCACTTATTTTTAACTTGTATCATTCATCATTTCTGTTTTGTTTTGTATTTTATTAATATAATTTCTGCTATTTATATAACTTTACAAATGTATGTCTTTCAGAAAATATAAAGTATATGTAGTATAAAGTAGGTTATCTCGTTACGATCGAACGTTCTAAAATAAAAAGCTTCGAGATATATACAGTCAAACCTGTCTTAGCGGCCACCTGTCTATAGCAGCCAACCTGCCTATAGTGGCCACTCAAAGTGATCCCTTGCAGAGAAAAACAGTGTAATTGAACCTGTCTATAGAGGTCACCTGTCTACAGCTGCAGCAGCCATATCATCAGCAACATCATCCCCAACAGCGACCACCAACGTTCAAGCAGGGGAGCATCCCCTTCGACATAGGTGGCGGACCCATAGGTGGTAAGCGTTTTGCCGTAGTGCAAAACTTTGAGGGGCGCGTGTACGTGAACGTACGCGAATAATTTCCATCCCCTGTAGATGAGTCCCGGATGATGGCGGGAAAAAGAGGCATAAACTTACACCCCGTACACTGGCAAAAACTGTGCGATGCGGTGCCATCGATTAACGAGGCAATCAGGAAACTGAACGGGTAGGTGGTCGATCCAATGCCGGATGATCTGTGGAACCATCGGATTACTATCATGTTACCCGCCTACCATCTTCTATATTATAACCGTGCTGATATACATAGATAGAGGGTCAATTATGTATTTAAGAAAGAGAATAGAAAAGTTTTTGTTTTGTTTTTTAAATAGAAATATGCTAATAAACCATTCCTTCCTTTTCAATGAGGATATTCCCATAGACTTATATTAAATGCATGGTACTGTACACCCAGTTTCCAAGGGCAATGTGTTAAGTAGAACCTTTTACTTTCTGCAATCAATTTTTAGTCACGTAATTGTATAAAAATGTAAGTAACTACATGTATTTCTCTTTTTATGATTCTTCACTTGACCCTTCTACCCCTGGCAAATTGAAAGACAGTGCACATTATGTTCATGTTATACTCTTATTAAGCACAACATGTGTTTGAAACTTCCACAATGCATAAAACTGCACTTCGTAAGTACATACATATTAACCTGATTAACTCATTTATCATTCAACAATATTGATCTTTGAATAACATTTTGTTCAAAAGAATTATTCTATCCATGATTTATGGAATTTTAATCAGGAAAGCTAGTAAAAGCGCATTTTGTTAAACTGTTAAAATCTTTCAAAATAGAACAAGCTTTCAGATGTAGGTACAGAGCTAACCCTGTAGAAATCAAATGATTTTAAATCGACAACCATGATCGATTCATGTGCCTGCAATTGCAACAAAAATTCAGTTCATGATACTTTACAGTGGGTAATTATAGCACCGTTTAACCATAGTGTAATTTAGAGACTGTAATAAAATAACCGATACGATGTTGATTTAGCTCTCGATTATTAATATACAAATGATGCGCAGGTATGAGTGGGTCGGTAGGAATTGTTTGCACAAGGTAACTATGGAACTGTTAAACCCACGAGGCGAAGCCGAGTGGGTTTAGACTAGTTTCCATTTTTACCGCGTGCAAACAATTCCACCGACCCACAAAATAAACTTGCGCATCATCTGTTTTATAGAATGGGCATTGTTACGCCCCCCAAAAAGTCAAAAAATTAAAAATTATAAAAATTACCGGATGCATGAAATAATTTTACCGGACGCATGAAATTTTTTACCGGACGCATGAAATTTTTTACCGGACGCATGATTTTTTTACCGGACGCATGACATTTTTTACCGGACGCATGAAATTTTTACCGGACGCATGACATTTTTACCGGACGCATGATTTTTTTACCGGACGCATGACTTTTCATGCATCCAGTACAATTAATTGTCTGCACAAATTTTGCTCTCAACCAATCAGATTGCAGGGATTTATCAACCCATTCTATAATACTTATTTATTAGTTTGTAAGTATCGTTGCGTATGTTCGAGAGCGTGTATGCGCGCGCTCGTGTGCGTGTGTGTGTGTGTGCGTGTATGTGTGTGTGTGTGTGTGTGTGTGTGTGCGTGTGCGTGTGTGTGCGTGTGTGTGCGTGCGTGTGCGTGCGTGTGTGTGTGTTCGTGTGTGTGTGTGTGTGTGTGTGTGTGTGTGTTAATCTCTCTTGCTGTTACTCATTTATTAACTAGATCCTTCTCCAAATAAAATGCTGGTACCCGCATATATATGTAGGGTTGCGTCGCGTATGCCCACAGTGTGTGTGCGTGTATTGTGTGTGTATGTGTGTATGTGTTTCAAAATAAATGGATCTGATAAAAAGACACGAAGACAAGACGAAGAAGGCGTGGAAATTTAAATTATGTTGTACTTAAATAACGCCGTTAAACAGACATAAATCAATCACCCAGCATATACTGATGAGATAAATACGGCATAGGCCTACTTGTCCCTACTATATTGCTGACAACGAATGTAATATTTATACAAATTAGAACGAGTGAGCAAACAAAAGACTTTGCATTATTATATACACATCCAATACGACTTTGTTGAAGACATACATTTATGCCCGTTTTTACTTGAAACATTGTATTAATCATTGGGTAACATGATTTTAGAGGTATTACATCTTCAGACATGTCTCGACATGTTTGTTTTATTTCGATACTCGGTCGTGATATTTCTCGGATAGATCCACATGAGATCGATAACAGGTTATTCTACATCTGGGATCTAATGAAACCTACTCTCAGCACTTGGCACGATTTGTGTATTTCACATTTTACTCTATTTCATCACGTTTCGGGAATTTAAAAGAGATGCGTTGGCCAATAGAGTATTAAAACAAAATGTGATTGTTCGACATTGTTTTGACTAGCTGTGGGTACTTTCTTCAAATTCCCAAAGAAATGCGATGGCTTTCCTTATCAACCTGTAAGAAATAATTTCATTTTACGGCAAATCTTAAATTTTCCCTCATCAATTGAATTAATATTAAGAAAAGGGATGTTGAAATAATATTGAATAACAAAACATTCAATTTGTAGGAATTACTTAATTTAAGTTATTCTGTAATTATGTTGTATTGATTATAATTATTATGTTACATTATCATGATTATGTTGTACAAATATTGTGTGAATATGAAAACAATAAACTCAAACTCAATATGAACCTGACACAAACCCGACGGATATAATTTCAACTTGGGGAAAGTGCGAGGGATCCCGCAAAGTAATAAGCTTTTTGTATTAAAGGGATAGTTGAGTTCTGGTAAAGAGAGTACAGTTTTGGTCAAACTAAATTGTAGTAACCAAAACCTGCACCATTACATTACAAACTAATAGTTTTAACTCCGCCATGCTCGAAAGGAATACAAACAAATTACAAATGACAACGTAAAAAGCCTGTATCATTAAAAAAGAGCCGTTAAAACCCAAGAGGGCGGTCTCTATACACTCATCTGTTTCAACCATTTAAATTGAAATATTGTGCATGTGACGTTTTCCTGAAATAGTGATAAGATAGAGAGATAATCAACCTTTCGTAAATTTTTGAAAAGAGGAAGCATTAAAAACAAATTTAACGTCTGGTTCAAAATTATCGAATAATTGTGGGGCCCCACAATTATTATAAATGTTTATGTTTATGGATATTTTTAGCAATTTCTGAACCGATTTTGGTGAAAAAAAGTTTATTCAGTCATTACAATTGTACGCTCTTCCGAATTTGACACTCAGTTTTTCATTATGTCACACAAAATTATTTTGTGTACCAAAACTCAACTATCCCAAAATAGAAAGAAAAAAAAAAAGAAACATGAGGCAGGATAATTGGACTTACCGGTTTATACAGCTTCTGTCCGGCACGAGCATTGGATAGTGTTTCTGGGAAGGACCATCACCAAAAGGGTCTCATATGGCTCGATGGTTAGAGCACGGTCTAGCCATCCGGAGATCTAGGGTCGATTCCTGGCAGAGCTCAATTTTCTTTGCTATTTTGCCATTTGAAGGGTTTTAATGCAACAACTGATAAAGTTACTATCATTCTGACTTATTTGAGATCTTTGTGATTGAACCTGTTGAAAAACAATCGAATTAGTGAAATAAAAGGGGGTGCTTTTATTCTTGTTTTCAAAAATATACCATCGTAGGCAATGAATAAGGTAATATTTATGATTATTCAATTCTGTGTATTTTTCCTCATTAAAAATAATATTGTGTGTTATGTGATGGTATCCTTAAATTAAACTACGCAATGACAGTTCTCGGTTTTTGCATGGTAATACAAACTATTGATTAAGATAAATAATTAAAATGATTATAAAAATAATAGTAAAAATAACCTTATTTATATAGCGTTTTTTTACAAATTTGATACAAAAATTTGATAGAGAGATGCAAACAGAGAGGGAATGAGTTAAATCACGAGGAATACATCGGGCGGTGATCCATCACTTCTACAAGTGGAATGACACTAATAGGTTATCAAGTGAATGGTTCAGCTTTAGAATGTAAACATAAATGCTCACTTTTAATCACAATATATTCTTGGTCAGTTTCCCTATATGTTTGAATTAATTATTACAAAAAGCTGTATCGCTTCGGCGATCCCTCGCATATATCCCCAAGTTGATTTTAATCCGCTTCGGGTTTATGTCAGGTTTATAAAAGCTTCTGACTACTTGAGCAATGATGAATTAAGGGGTTTCAGGGAAGAACGCCGTCGTAGGGTTTTCTATAGCTCAGTCGGTAGAGCACCGGTCTAGCCATCCGGAGGTCTCGGGTTCGAATCCCGTTGGAATCCCATTTTCTTTGCTCACTTTTAATCACAATATATTCTTGGTCAGTTTCCCTATATGTTTGAATTAATTATTACAAAAAGCTGTATCGCTTCGGCGATCCCTCGCATATATCCCCAAGTTGATTTTAATCCGCTTCGGGTTTATGTCAGGTTTATAAAAGCTTCTGACTATTTGAGCAATGATGAATTAAGGGGTTTCAGGGAAGAACGCCGTCGTAGGGTTTTCTATAGCTCAGTCGGTAGAGCACCGGTCTAGCAATCCGGAGGTCTCGGGTTCGAATCCCGTTGGAATCCCATTTTCTTTGCTCACTTTTAATCACAAATGCACAAGTTATGAGTTCGTGTCAATATCAATGTTTGATAATGGGTACTAGCGCCCTCCCCCGTACATCATCGCAAACCCTTCAAGGACTGAGCTGCTATAGTGTTTCCCCCCAATGTTTGGGGTTCAAAAATAATTATGGTGGCTTTGATGATAATGGTTGAGGTATTTAATTTATTTGCTTACTCTGCGGTAATAGCCTCGGTGGTGGTTACGGTGATGTTGCATGATGGTGCCATAGGTGGTATGAAAAGTGAATGGGGGTGGTGATGAATGCTGTTTGGTTGTTGGCGACGGTGTTGGTGCACGTTGGCATACATGATGATTGGCTGTGGTGATGATGATGGAGGTCATGATGGCGATGATGATGGTGATGTTTATTGTTTTAGTTTGTGGTGTTGGTTGTTGGTGGATAGTGGTAGTATACTTCCTGTAGTAGTGGTGTTGATTGTAGTGATAGTGGACGATCTAATAGAGTGATGGTGGCAGTGGTGGATATTGGTAGTATAGTTGCTGTATAGTATATAGTGATAGTGGACGATCTAATACAGTGATGATGGTAGTGGTAGATAGTGGTAGTAGTTGTTGTAGTAGTGGTGTAGATTGTAGTGATAGTGGACGATCTAATACAGTGATGCTCTGGAGCAGAAACTTTGTACAGATGGGAATGGGATGCAACGTTGTCATGGTTGTAGGAACAACAATTTTAAGATGCGCAAATGTATCGTGCAACTTAAGAAAAAAAACAGAACAGTAGGCAATCAGTAAACAGACAAAAGAACAACAAACAAACAAACTAATCAAAAAGACGATCAAACAAACAAACATTAACACTCAAACAAATAATCAAACATACAGCTTATAAACAAAACAAACACACAGATAATCGAACAATCACACATATAACCAAAGAAACACACACATAATCAAACAAACATAAACAAACAAAACATTACTAAACAAACAAAGATGAACAAACATGATCAGAAATTCCCTTTGGTTCGGAAAAAATGGGCATGAGAGGAAGGGGGTGGGGGGGGGGGGGTAATTTTTCGCATGTGTTGGCCAATGTTTCCATTAGAAATATAACATATTTTCATGTCAACATTTGCTAAAAAAAACATAAAAGTAAGGATATATTCTAAAGGGGACACAAGTCGTAATGGATGTGTACATCTTATTTTTAAAGGGGTGTTTTATATATTTGTGCTTGAAATGTACAGATGGCGTTAACTTTGTACGCCAATTGTACATGTTGTTCCGTTAAAAGAGATCTGATTTGCTGAAATTTTTTTTTGAAATGCCGCGAAATAAGAGTTGATATTTGACTATGGGAACGATCGCGTACGTGTTATGCCTTTGAATATGAAGGGAGACCACTGGGATGGGTTGTTCTGTACACGCGTTCCCAAATCGCTCTAATGGGCGGTTGACAACGTAGTCATGATTATAAAGTGCTCTCGGAAAAAAAAAGTGAGCAATATTTGACTTTTAGACTGACTTTTTAAACTGATCTCGGAGAATCCAAATTGTTTTCTTAGAAAAAAAAACCTCCTGAATACAAAATGAACGCCCTGAAATTGCTAAACGCTGTCTCTAATTACACAAAAGCGCGTGACGGCATTGCAGTCAAAAGTTTGCAGTTATCTGTACAGAGAAATGTAACTTCGGCCTACAGTTACGTCATTTGAAAACGCCCCTTCAATCGGGGCTGGGCATGGCAGGTCACGGAAGGATTATATACTGGCTTTTTAACAGGATATTGTACTTTCCTGACATTTATTGAAGTTATTATTATACAAACTCAGTCTGGATTCCGGAATAATGACAGCAGAGGATATTTTGATGTAATAATAATGTACATTACTTTATTTGGTTTGCAAGGCCACTTATCATGACAAGACCGACAATCATGACAATAGATGCATTGAGCTGTCGGGAACCGATATACCGACTGTAAATTATGTGGTAATCGTAGAATCTTCAGTATTCCACGCTATAATGTAGCATTTAGACGAATAACCTGACCTTGCTACCGACAGAAATCTGTTTCAGTTCGGGCTGTTGTCGGACTGATGTCGGGCTTCGTCACAGTCTAACTACTGCATGTTCTGGTTCTCAACTTTGGGGAAGTTGATCCTTTCGACCATGCATTTGCATAACGCTTCCCACAAGTCCGACACTAAACCGACAACAGACCAAATCTACATACTCTCCGACGACTGTCTTCAAATTCAATATAAAAATTAGTTTACAGTTTGCACATTTAATGTAATTGTCCGTTCGGGAAACAATCTTGTTACACACGTTTCACATGTATTGACATTATATTTTGAGAAATTGACGTTGTATTAAACAATATACAAAGAAGAATTGGATACTTATCATGACATGATACGCTTATACTAGAGGATCGTACCTCTTTCAATATACATGAGATCCCGACAAAAGCGAGCCCTGCCTGCCCGCCACCACCCGAATGACCCTGATATGTCGGTTTGGTGGTGTGACTGATATGGGCCATCAGACTTGGACAAGCACTTTATGATATTTGATTAATAAAAACAAAAAACAATGATACCAATTTTAGAAAATATGAGAATTACCGAATTACCCCGAAATATCAGTTTGGTGTTGTGACTAGGCCATCAGACTTGCACAAGCACTTCATGATAAATGTATTTTATTCATTAAACAAAACAATGATAGCAATCTTAGAAAAAATAGATTACAGAGTGTTCTCCCCTTTCAATGATTCACATAGGAACCCCCCTCCAATAATTCACTGACACCGTCTCAATCAGTCCGATCCTTGTCCCTAATGATGATGAAATTCATATACGACTTCTGCGCCATCTATCTAATTATACCATTATACAGAAAGATATAATTAAGCTAGTTCAACCATGGTTCAACTTTATCAAAATCGACCGAACTCACTTGCAACTTTGTGCTTCTTTCTTGCCTTTCTCTGGCTGTTTTCCTCGAACTAGTGGAAGTAATTATGTAACATGTTTAGATTTGTTAAACTTCCTTTTTGTCATTGAAATATTTCTGGTTTGATATGAAAAATAGTGAGGATTGTTTCAACTGTTTACAAATCCCTGCCAATGCGTTAGCAAATAGCACTTGAATTTCCCCCTCTCAATGACTATTTAATATTGTAATATTAATATTTATTGTAAGGGGCGCTTTTTATACAAGCTTATAGCTTTCTAAAGTGATCGCCAGTACACATTTGACACTGTATTATATCTTGTATTTTAAATTGTGAATAAACTGAATTGAATTGAATTGATTAATGATTAAACTTTTACTCATTATATATTGGACATATGATACTACATTAACGTGTATTTATAAACCCTCTATAATTTTGGAGTTAGTAGATCCCTTTAATGTCTGTATTAAACTATTGCCTAGGGGAACCATGCAAGTAGGTCCTGTATCAACTCTATGGGGATTGCATAATCTCTGCATGTTGTCAGCATGCCGCTGTCAAAAAAGGAGCTAAGGTTCTTTAGTCTACTGACTACTCCTATGGCGTAGCGCAGTCAGACTGATTGGGAGCACGCACATTATTGGGAGGGGAGGGGCACACTCCGTCTATGTATTGCTTTAATTTGTAAACAAATTCCCCGTTATGTTTTGTTATTACATTATTAGGGGCACGTGCCCATTCCCCATGTCCCGGCAATACGCCTCTGCCTCTACCACTTGGGCAGCTTACAGATGAAGGCACTGACAGTTGAATAGCCGCAAGTAATATCGTGCCATTTAAACTCATTGTTCGGTCTTAAGAACACGCAGTCCTGCGAGGCTCCGGTACTTGGCTCTGCAGGCGCCCAGTAGTAATAGTCCACGGCTGACCCATCACTCCACACGAACTCGGTCTCGCTCTCCTTGTCGTGCAGCCCGATCCAGACCCAGTACGCATCAGTCGAAACCTGATCAAAATGTTGTAGAAGGGTGTCCAGATACAAAATAATTACTAGTATTTATATTACACAATGAGAATATAATTTTTTTGAGATTACACTGACTGCCAACCAATATAATAAAACCTTTTCATAGATAAAGTTTGCATGTAGTTACAGTATGAACCAAATTTGACAAAGATTGACAGAAGTTTTTAATAGTTTTCATGCCTCCGCCAACGAAGTGGCCGGAGGCATTATCACTTTATGTTTTTGGGATGTCCGTAATAAAGTACGTCCGGCCGTCCGGTTTTCGATCTCGCGATATCTCAAGATCGGATAGACGGATCAATTTCAAACTTGGTATGAGTCTACATATTGGGGTAACAATATTCTTATTAGATTTAAGGGGTCCTGAGGTCAAAGTTCAAGGTCACTGAATGTCATACTTCAATCGAACTTGGTACCTGACTGTATCTTAGAAAGCCAGTGTAGCCATACAAGTTTAGGGTCATGAGATCGAAGGTCAAGGTAACGGGACGCATTACATAAGTACAAATAACTCGTAATTTGGATATGTCAAGTTCTGGTTGATGGATTACAATCAAAATTTAGTTTGCACAATTAATTCAGTTCATGTTAATTTGGGCATGATATAAATATCGCGTGACAGCGGAGGCATCATTTTCGACTGCGCGAAGTCGAAGATCCATCTATTTTTTCTTCATTTTGTTCATAAAGGATAACGATAAACACGACACAGTTCAGTATGCATCATCCGCCTTCATCTTCGTCTGTATTGACCCTATTATGGTCCCTTACGTCACGCTCTTCACAGTTATCCCGGACAGTCATCATGTCTCCATAATATTTTCAAACAGATAATAGAAATATTTGGTTCTAGGACTACTACCCCCTGGACAACCACCCCCCGGACAATTACCCCCCGGACAACTACCCCCCAAGGACAATTACCCCCCGGACAACTACCACCCGGACAATTACCCCCCTAGGACAATTACCCCCCAAGACAATTACCCCCCAAGACAATTACCCCCCAAGACAATTACCCCCCAAGACAATTACCCCCCAAGACAATTACCCCCAAAGACAATTACCCCCCAAGACAATTACCCCCCAAGACAATTACCCCCCAAGACAACTACCCCCCAAGACAACTACCCCCCGGACAACTACCCCCCGGACAATTACCCCCCAGACAACTACCCCCCGGACAACTACCCCCCGGACAACTACCACCCGGACAATTACCCCCCGGACAATTACCCCCCGGACAACTACCCCCCGGACAATTACCCCCCCCCCCCCCCCGGACAACTACCCCCCCCCGGACAATTTCCCCCCGGACAACTACCCCCCGGACAATTACCCCCCGGAATATTAACCCACAAGACAACTACCCCCGGATAATTACCCCCCGGACGACTGGATTTGGTCCATATCCTAGACAGTAAAATTATATGATACGTAGTTCAAGCTATGGAATCAAACATACATAATGTATGCATATTAAAAAGTGGTAGTGACAATCACCTCCACTTTCAAATGTATGGCTGGCATGTGGGGGTGGGGGGGGGGGGGCACAACTGGTAGTGGAGCGATTTGGTGCATATCCTAGACAGTAATATGATATGATACGTAGTTCAAGCTATGGAATCAAACATACATAATGTATGCGTCTTAAAAAGTGGGAGTGACAATCACCTCCACTTTCAAATGTATGGGGGGAGGCATGTTCCCCCCCCCCCTTCCCCGTCCCCCGGGTGCATTGTGTGCATTCAATTTTGCCAATTTTGTTACCGCAGTTGTATTGAGTAGTTCAAAATCGTTTTCAGCATTCTAATTCTTATATTGATTATCCGGAAACATTTTGTTTGCATTCGATTTAAAACGTATTTCGATTTCTAGTAAATTCGTGATTACGTAAAACCACCCTCCGGGAAATCCGTTGGCGCAATGTGGATCAAGAGAGAAATACAACTCACGTCTACTTCATTCTGAGTATAACTTGCAAGTTTCAACTGAGCTTTATTGAATAAAAACATACAGTATGTATGTATGTAGTAACTACATTATGCCCCATGGCGGATAAATATAACTCATTCCTGGTAATCGCGCGAACGCGCGGTATTGCGGTTGCGGTTACCGTTAAAGGGATAGTTGAGTTCTGGTAAGGAGAGTACAGTTTTGGTCAAACTGAATTTTAGTAACCAAAACCTGCATCATTACATTACAAACTAATAGTTATAACTAGAAAGGAACACAAAATTACAAATGACGTAGTAAAGATCATGTTATCATTCAAAAAGAGCCGTTAAAACGTAAGAGGGCGCTCTCTGTACACTAATTGGTCTCAACCATTTTGAATAAAATATTGTGCATGTGATGTTTTGTTGAAATAGTGAATAGATAGAGAAATAACCAACAACTATTGAAATACCTATTTTGTAACTTTTTGAAAAGAGGAAGCATTTAAACAAAATTTGAACGGCTGGTTCAAAATTCTCTAATAAACCTGGAGCCCCAGCTTTATTAAAAATTGTTATATTTATGGATATTTCAGCCGTCTCTGAACCGATATTGATCAAACAAAGATGATTTTATTATTTAAAAATTATGCTCTTTCAAATTTTACACTCAGTTTTTCATTACCTCACAAAAATAAATAAGTAGTCTAGCGCCCTCTCTACCAAAACTCAACTATCCCTTTAACTAGGTCGTGGGAAACTGGGAATCGAACATGATAATATCAATTTGATTTTGCAAACACAATAAATGCAAATAGCGTGTTTTTTTTAATTGAATGATAAAAGTGGTAAATCACTTGATCGAAGAGCTAAATCGTATGAACACAATGCAATTTTCAACAAAAATTACAAACCTTCAGCTCAATTTAGTGAAATTGAATGACACGCTTATTGAAACGAATGAAAAGCTTACAAAATTGACCGAAAAACATATCAAACATGTGATACGCCTAGGTCACAAATGCACCGGATGCCGTACAGTGGTTTTACCAACATTTCGGATTGCGATATCGTACGATGTCTGAAGTATATTCGTGTATTGGCAGTCCCGTAGCATGGGGGTGCTTTGGGTGCGTACACACACACCCCTCAACCCCCCCCCCCCCCCCCCCCCCCCCAATTCAGAAAGGTCCACTTTTTATCGTTCTCGGTCTCGGGCAGCAATCGGCCCATTTGACATTTGACGACCCCATCTCCCTGCTTACAAAACTAAAACAGTGGTCTAAATCAGCGACAGACCCCCCCCCCCCCCCCCCACACACACACACTTACACGACTCAACCAGTTCTTTGTCCCGTTTTTGAATATAGGCACCCCCAAAGCCCAAACCCACCGCCTTGAAAAATCCAGGCTACCGGCCTGAGAGATGACATATTTTGTCTTGGGGTGGTGGTCTTGGGGAGTGGGGAGGGGGGGGGGAATTGTCTTGGTGGGGGGGGGGTGGGAATATTTCAGGGGGGTAGTTGTCCGGGGGGTTATCGACCGGGGGGTGATTTTCTGGGAGGTAATCATCCGGGGGGTAATTATCCGGGGGGTAGTTGTCTTGGGGGGTAATAATCCGGGGGGTAGTTGTCCGGGGGTAGTTGTCCGGGGGGAAATTGTCCGGAGGGTAGTTGTCCGGGGGGTAGTTGTCCGGGGGGGTAGTTGTCCGGGGGGTAATTGTCCGGGGGGGGTAGTTGTCCGGGGGTAGTTGTCGGGGGGTAGTTGTCTTGGGGGGTAGTTGTCTTGGGGGGTAATTGTCTTGGGGGGTAATTGTCTTGGGGGTAATTGTCTTGGGGGTAATTGTCTTGGGGGTAATTGTCCTAGGGGGGTAATTGTCCGGGTGGGAAGTTGTCCGGGGGGTAATTGTCCTAGGGGGGTAGTTGTCCGGGGGGTAACGTCCGGGGGGTGGTTGTCCAGGGGGTAGTAGTCCGGACACGGAAATATTTCTGTGAACATACTTATGTGTATGGGTATTAATGGAGACTTTATGTTCGATAGTCACAAGTGTTTAACATTCAAAGGTTATTTTTAATGCGGGAAAGTTATGCGGCCTATCTCGTTTGGAACAAAGTGCACAGGCTTGGACTTGCCTATTTACATGTGCTATATCAGGGATCAGAGCAATAGTAGAAAGAGCAATACTCACCGACTTGAACCTTACTGAGTCGAAGAGGGCGCTCAAGAAATCCATTTCCTCTCGTGAGTGGGACGGAAGTCAGGTGACCTAGGATGACGTCAGAGTTATCGGTTTCTCCACAGGGAACGGAAAACCCGCGACAGACCATCTCCGCGTCAAACCACGTGATTTCCGTGGTAGAGAAGTATCTGTTCAATGTTGAGTAAAGTAAATACAAGTGAACCAACAACGACAAGAGCAGCCAACGTCAACAACACCAACAACAGTAACCGCAGCAACAACAACTATAGCCTATCCGATATGCGTCGGGCTTTCTAGCAAGTACTAATCGCGTTATGTGGACGGAACCACCGATGTCCGAACCTATCCCAACGCCTATCATCACTCGTTTACTCAAACAGTTAAGTTTCTTTATTTACTTTGTTCGCTGTGCGCTGTGCGTACAATTTCTACGAACCCCCTGCGAAGCTCTTTCATGATATTTATGTGACATGGACCAAATAGGCCAATGAGCGATGAGGCTGTAACGTCATATGAACTCTATGCATGCATGCAGTGACCAGAGTTACACACAGCATGCACAGTACAGTGCGCTTTGTACACGCGCTGTGCGCTGTCAGAGCCGTATTTGTGTTGTGTGGTGTGTGTGTGTGTGTGTGTGTGTGTGTGTGTGTGTGTGTGTGTGTGTGTGTGTGTGTATGTGTCTGTGTATTGATCATGTGTGCGTCGGTGTATATGAACCCACAACATGTGTAGAGGCATTGCTTCATATGCACGGGTACACATCATAGGGTACAGCTGCAAAGCGCCCGTTGTTTGAGTTGGCCAAAATCTGTTCATGGAGTGGTCACACGATACTTGCGACGACCTGCAACAGCTTGCGATTGGTCACGTGCACATATGAAAGGCGGATTTTGCCAAAGTCTGTAATACATCACCGCCCTGTACAAACTCACTGCAGATGTACAATATAAACACTCACAAAATGTTCCGCAATTCAAGGATGAGCGTTAATATCTCTCTGCTCTTATATTGATATGGTCTTGATGCACAATTTACTACTATTACTACATAACTACCACTACTACTACTACTACTAATAATAATTGTAATAGTAATATTGTTAATTATAATAATAATTTTACTTAATAATAATTAATAATAATAGTAGTTCGTATTATATAGCGCCTATAATAGCCTCTAAGCGTCAGACCCGCATTGTACACGTCTACTCCCTGAGGAGCATGCTAGCGGTGGGTACCCTATTGGTGCACCAAGCTTATATGAAATTAGCCTGAGTATAGAGCCATAGCAAAGACAAATGTTGCAAAATATAAACATAGGACGTGGTGCATGCTTTTGGCTCTTAATTAGCTCATACAAAGACCTCCAATAGGCCAAATATAAATTACCGCGGTAAACAAGGTAGAAAAACAACAAAAATAATAACTGTGGGACATGAAAGAGAATCGTGGGCCCCAAGAGCGCAAGAGCCGAGACCCCCCACCCCCCCCCCCCCCCCCCCCCCCCCCCCCCTCCCATTCGATCGTTGTCATGTGGATGCAAATCCCAATAATGATAATACAAATCTGTCGGTGGAACACCTCCCTTTCATTATTGGTAAGGGTATGTAATGAGAATAAATAACTTTTGATGAAAAGCAGAAATATCTAGAGGCTTGCCTGGAGTATTCAGGATAAATCATTGTCTACCAAACCATGCATCGTTGCCATGGATACGATTTCAATAGGTCACCGCATGCGACGAGACTTGCCTGAAGTATTCAGGATTAAGTATTGTCTACCAAACCATGAATATTTGCCATGGATGCAATTTCAATAGGTCAATAGGGTGAGATGAAGCCACCGCCATAACCGCAATCACCGCAATCACCTTGCTCTTTCTCTTTCTCTTCTATTGTTTTGATCGCAACGGATTTTGAACCGACTTTTTGATGTTCAAAAACCTTGCGACAAGACTTGCGACGGGAACCTGCCGTCGCAAGAGAACACACGGCGCATGCGTTCCTCGTGACCAGTCGTGCTATTGTTCGATCGACAACCCAAAACCAGGCTTATGATGCTTATTAAGCACGGTAAATAACATGTTAGGTTTACTTTAGCCTAAATGTAATACATACAACCTATGTATGGCTATAATGGGAATAATACCGAATTTATTGCGATATTTGCATTCTGATGTAGCGTCTCCTTATTTCGAACATGATCGGCCCTTCATAAGTTCTATTGTCTTGTTGCAGGCTGTTGCAGGTCGTCGCAAGTCTCGTGTGCCCACTCCATCATATACGGCTCTGTGGCCGAGTTCACCTGCAAGGCTTATGAATAATGCATGAAAATACACTCGTCACACATACAATAAACATATATGAATAATGATGAGTAAATGACTGATGATAGGCGGATGCGCTCCGCGCATCGGGTTCGAGAACACCGGTTTTCCGTCTCCATATTAAACGCGATTAGTACTTGCCAGAAAGCTCAGACGCCTATCGGATAGGCTACTACAACAACGATCTGATGATAAGCAGCCCCCCCCCCCAAAAAAAAAAAGAAAAAAAGAAATCCACCACCACCATCAACATTACTTCCACTACTTATACTACACCATCACCATGCATCACCATCACCAACAACAAAAACAAGCACACTTTTACTACCACCACCACCACTATCATTAACCGACGCCAATATTTACCACGCCACCATCACCATCACCATCACCATCGCCATCATCACCATCACCATCACCATCACATCACCATTACCACCACCACCATCATCATCACCATCACCATCACCATCACCATCACCATCACCATCACCATGCATCACAATCACCATCACCATAACCATCATCATCATCACCATCACCATCACCATCACGACAACCACTAGCGGCGTAGCTAGGATTCTTCTAGGGGGGGGGGGGGCTTTCATTGTTCTTTCTAATGAGAGGGCAGAAGTCTTTAAAGGGATAGTTGAGTTCTGGTAAAGAGAGTAACATTTTAGTATCCAAAACCTGCACCATTACATTACAAACTAATAGTTATAACTCTATAGAGTATAGTCAAAGACACTACAAGGGGAAGACTGGACACTTCGCGGATTTTGTGTACACGTACGTACATCATCAGAATCCTGATATCCACATGGACAGGAGTTAATTTCATAATTTTTTTGTCCCTAGTTTGATTTATAACATTTTCACATAAAAGTTCATATTTCATATTTATGTATCCATGGTGAATGAAATGAAATATCAGGATTTAGATTACTAGAAGTATGAACTTTAAATATATGCAGACATGAGGCACACTTGTTTTTTGATATTTCTGCTTTTTGAGCAAATTTGTCAACAAAGATGAAAATTTTCAAATCCTCGAATCTTTTTTTTTTTTTTTCTGTAGTTTTTTGCATAGAAAATGAGAAGTGAACATTATGTTTTAATCTGCGAATTTGGAGAAGAAAGTGAAAAGAGGAACCAGATTTCCTGCATGACTTTAACTTGACTTGAATTTGTTGAGGCATCGCATTTCCGATGTGCCGCAGTTAACAAAATGCTTGTGTTTCGGATGTGACACTCTTGTTAACAACAATTCTTCATATAAAGAGAAAAGAGGTATTCAAATAAAAGTTACTATTTTGATTTCAAACCATGACACAGGTAACAGCAACAATCCTGATGATGTACATGAGTTCTTTTTTAACAGCAAGCAAAGAAACTTGTACGTGAATGTTGATTCTGCATGTCTACTATAAAATATTTCTTGGAAATTTTCACCTGTAAACAGACAAACTTAGAAACAAACTCCTTTTAATATTTGGTGTACATTTTGAGATAAAAAAGCAAAAATAAGAAGGAATTGTATACTTCACTACCAGTTCCCTATTGTGTTTTCAATGGCTACGCGCGAAAACAACAAGAAGTTTACTTACTCAACGCTAGGAGCTCCCTTCCCCATGTACAAAATTCAGCGTTTCATTGATCACTGTACAAAACCGGCGCAGTGTCCAGTCTTCCCCTTGTAGTGTCTTTGGTATAGTATAACATGCTTGAAAGGAATTCAAAATTACAAACGACTAAGTAAAAAGCCTTTTATCATTCAAACAGAGCCGTTCAAACTCAAGATGGCGCTCTCTAAAAACTCATTGGTTTAAACCATTTTAAATAAAATGTTGTGCATGTGAAGGTTCGTAAAAATAGTGATTGAAAAGAGGAAGCATTTTTTAAAAATTTGTTACGGTTGGTTCAAAATCATCTAATATTTGTGGGCCCCCACATGTATTACAAATGGTTACGTTTATGGATATTTCAGTCGTTTCTGAACCGATTTGGATCAAATAAAGTTTATTCTGTCATTAAAATATTATGCTCTTTCAAATTTTACACTCACTTTTTCATTATCTCACAAAAAAATTATTATGTATAGCCACCTCTCTACCAAAACTCAACTATCCCTTTAACTGACACGAAAATAAAGGTTCCTGACCTATTATGGTGACTGAAAGCCATACTAGCAGTATGGAGATTTTTTTTATAAAGAATAACAAATACGCCTTTACCACCGACCATGGGCAAGAATAAATAGTAAAGAGTAAAAAAAACGGCTTTGAAATTGGCTTTTTGAGCAATAAAATGTTAGAAATAAAACTAATCTTTCACCCATGTTGATTGATTAGTTTGGCAAAACGATTCGGGGATTTCTGTTACTTTCCCAATATTTGTTTTTAAACTTTAAAATACTTAAATTAAAGGGATTGTACAGTTTTGGTCAAACTAAATTTTAGTTACCCTAACCCGCACCATAACATTACAAACTAATAGTTTGAAAGGTATACATAATTACAAAAGACTAAGTAAAAAGCCTGTTATAATTAAAAAGGAGCCATTAAAACACAAGGGGGCGCTCTCTAAAAAGATCATTGGTTTCAACCATTTTTTTTTATTGCGTATGTGATGTTTCGTTATAGGGATAGTTGAGTTTTGGTAAAGAGAGTACAGTTTTGGTCAAACTGAATTTTAGTAACCAAAACCCTTACCTTTATATTACAAACTGACAGTTATAACTCGACCATGCTCGAAAGCAATACAAAATTTACAAATGAATAAGTAAAAAGCCTGTTATCATTCAAAAAGAACCGTTAAAACTCAAGAGGGCGCTCTCTAAAAACTGATTTTAACCACTTGTTTTTTTTAACCACTGATTTTTAACCACATTTTTAACAACTATTTAAAAACATCTTTTGTAAATTTGTTAAAAGAGGAAGTATTGAAAAACAAATTTAAAGGGAAAGTTGAGTTTTGGTAGAGAGGGCGCTAGACTACTTAATTGGTTTGTGAGGTAATGAAAAACTGAGTGTAAAATTTGAAAGAGCATAATATTTAAACAATAAAATCATCTTTGTTTGATCAAAATCGGTTCAGAAACGGCTGAAATATCCATAAATATAACAATTTGTAATAAACCCGGGGCCCCGGGTTTATTAGAGAATTTTGAACCAGCCGTTAAAAATTCAAAAAAATGCTTCCTCTTTTCAAAAAGTTACAAAATAGGTATTTAAATAGTTGTTGGTTATTTCTCTATCTAATCACTATTTCAACAAAGCATCACATGCACAATATTTTATTCAAAATGGTTAAAACCGATGAGTGTTTAGAGAGCGCCCTCTTACGTTTTAACGGCTCTTTTTGAATGATAACATGATCTTTACTACGTCATTTGTAATTTTGTGTTCCTTTCTAGTTATAACTATTAGTTTGTAATGTAATGATGCAGGTTTTGGTTACTAAAATTCAGTTTCACTAAAACTGTACTCTCCTTACCAGAACTCAACTATCCCTTTAAGGGCTGGTTCAAAATTATCGAAAATTGTGGGGCCCCACAATTATTACAAATGGTTATGTTTATGGATATTTTAGCCATTTCTGAACCGATTTTGATGAGATAAAGTTTATTCTCTTTCAAATTTGAAACTCAGTTTTTCATTATCTCACAAAAAATATTTTGTGTAGCGCCCTCTATACCAAAACTCAACTATCTCTTTAAAATAATGATTAAATATAAAGATCGTCAACAACTAATTAAAAACAGGGGTTATTCTGAAAACGAATTTGAGTTAAAATGTATTATATCTTCGTCATATCTACGTCACTACAATATCAAACTGTACTTAAGTTTTAGCGATTTGCTAAAATATATTTTAGTGATGTAGATATGACAAAGAACAACACATAATTGTATGTTTTGGTACCGTTTTGTGATATCATATACATACCCAACATTTTGCAAAGGGTTGTGTAATTCATAAACAATGTAATCAATTACGACCACTTACGGAACCATTATTGTTTCATGGTTCCGTACGCGCCAAAAATTTGCGAATGCGCCAATTCTATTCACGCGTACGTTTGGAGACAATAGAATCCCGGACGATTCGTTTGCTCTGGACAAAGGTAGTCTTCGTACATGCAGACCCATGAACGCATGCTTTAGAATTATATGAATTGTGGATCACATTAGCGTAATTATTTGTTTGCATTTGCATTTGCTGGAGGAAGGAATCGACCAGCAAAAATATATGTGTTGGATATAGTGTGCAGCAAGCAGGTGAGGTTTTGCTCCGTACAACAGTCCTATGGTAATGACAAGTTCAGTCATGTGCACTGACTCACCTTATTATTATTATTGACAAATCCTCATTATGTGATCTTGAAAATAAATGTATGGAAATGAAAATGTCATATGTCGTATTATATATACCACTAAATGACAGTCTACCTGTACAGGCATGATGTGTATCGTGCTGTACATATGCGAACATCCAGACTCCAGTAATTAAGGTGTTAATGTAAATGTTACCTGTAGCAATTGTCTCCGAATGCTGTCCATAGAGGAGGGCAGCTGCATCCCCCTGCCAGAGCTCCGGGCACTATGACAGGCGACATGCTGATAACCGCTACCAACAGAAGGAGGAAACCACCGACAGAAGACGAAGCCATCTTTAACTATTTCAGTCGCTCCTCGATCAGTTTAGATGTGCCGTTGATGTGTTTAGTTTCTGTAAATCACACGATCCTCAATTGCCCAGATATCTGCTCGAAATGATGTATCAGTGATGGATGGCACGGATTTATATACAATTTTCTAGGGACCAGAGAGAGAATAGAGCCAAGTTGAAATAATAAAACCTGACACTTCGTTTATAAGAGTACATACATTTATTAATATTTCTAGCTGCCGTTGCGTACAGCTTTTTTGGGGCCAGGAAATACAGACATTAAACAGGTCTCACTCCAGATAAAAAGACATCAAGTTGAACATTGACCTCTATAACCTAATATATCGCAATTCGCAAATATCTTTGTATTGCAGTATAGGAAAGCTAGATTTATATCATAAATATACACTACTTCTGTTTTTGAAAGAAACCTGCGCTTGTCCTTATAATTTGCAGCTGAGATATGCGGGGAAGGACCACCCAAATGGACCACCCGAAAGTTTTGGCAATTTTTTTTGACCTACTTTATAGAATCAAGGAATCAAGGAAAGATTGCCAAACATCCGGGATCGTTCGTAGTCATGACGATTGCCTCTCTTAAACGATGTCTTTCTACTTATAAGTATTATTTTATTGCATCAGTTTTGGTTGGTGGACTTGATCAATGTTACATATGTTTCTGCAGAAACGTATGTGTTTCTTCACATAGATCCACATGAGATCGATAAAACGCTATTCTACATCCGGGATCCTATGAAACCTATACTCTCAGCACTATGCACGATTTTTAAATTTCACATTCTACTCTATTTCATCATGTTTCGGGAATTTAAAATGGATGAATTGGCCAATAAAGTAATTCAACGAATTGTGATTGTTTGAAATTTGTCTAGCTGTGGGTACTTTCTTCAAATTACCATGAAATGTGATCGCTTTCCTTGTCAACCTGGTAGATATATGTTTTACGTCAAATTTCAAATTTTCCGTCATCAATAGAATGTTAGAATATTGAATTACTTATAAGAAAATGAATATTGAAATAATATTGAATAACGTTATTAAACATAACAGAACAGGAAATTTGTAGGAATTATTCAGAAACTTGAATAGAAGTATGATTACGAAAGCAAACGAAGAGGAAACGGACCAGAAGTGTATGAACAATTGGGAGATGAGCAAAGAAAAGGGGCTTCGATATGAATGAGTGCGACCACGGAAATAGCATCATGATATGATATCTAAATATTATTCTAGACAAAGGGACAAGGTGCAACTTTTCAATTTATGTACGGTAAAGGTAAACAGATGTACCAGAGTGGCATGACAGCGGCGAACCTACAATTCTGCACCTTTAATTTAAGGTGTAAATTTAAACTTTACCTAAAACTTAAAACTGCAAAGTTCCATCATCAGTGAGGCACATACATTTAACTCATAAAGTGCAACTTAAAACTTAGCATAAAGATGCAACTTTAAAGGAGCTGCCAGTGAGAAAAAAGGGGGCAAAAGTTAATGAGCTTTGTTTAATGAACACTATCGAATATAATTCAAACGGTATAACAACCATACAATGTTATTTCGTTGAACAATTTATGTTAATTGAAATGTTAATTTACCCTAAATAATTGATTATAATAAATTACGGTATGAAGCGTTTGTCATAATATCTTCTTATATAGGATGCATCGAGCCCATATGTATAATTATGGGACAAAGATGCATAGAGATACTTGTGTAAGCAGTTATAATAACAGTCTGGGGCCTATAGATAAATGGTCACAATTCTATACCATTTCTTCAAATCCCTCTCATGCGCTACGCTGGAGAGGTCGCAATGCCAAATACCTACATGTAATAGTATTCATAATAATTTAGATTACATTTATATTGCGCTTAAAGATATACATGTATATACTTGAGTATTGGTCATTCCCGAAATTTCCTTTGTGAGGATTTTGATTGGCTTTAAACCCATTTTAATGTAATAAAACCTCTAAAATGATAATAATTTCCTTTTAAATGCTCCCGTAGTTAATTTCAAAATAATTGTTTAATTTATCGCCACGCCACGGTGATAGATAGTAGTTAGTGACATGGTAGACCTACTTGATGGTGACAGTGGTTGTGATGGTTGTGGTGGTAGTGGAAGTGGAAGTGTTGCTAATCATAATGTAAAAAGGGTCGATATTCACAAAACAACATGCAGGGTTTATAGCGACCCTTTCCTTACATTATGAATAGCGACCCTTATATTGTATTATGAATAGCGACTTTTTAGCTACATGATGAATATCAACACTGATTTCGTATTATGAATAGCGGTCCTTGTGAGTAGTGAACCTTAATGTGAATTATGAATAGCGACCCTTGTTTAAGATTATGAATAGCAACCCTTATGACAAGTTGACCCTTATGAATATAGACCCCGATAGTGATGGTGAATCAGATTGGTGGTGGTGTTTGCGGTGATAGTTGTTGTGGTATTAAAATAAATGGTTTACCCTGTGGTGATGGTGGATGATGGTGATTTTTGCAATCGTGTTAGCGGTGGTGATCGATGGTGGTAGAACTGTGGTGGTGGTGGTGATAGTGGTTGTGGTATGGCTTATGTGGTAATATTGGTGAAGGTGGTGGTGGTTACTGTGTTACTGCATGGTGGTGCCATGCCGTTGTTATTAGTGATGCTGTTTGATTGGTGGCGATGGCGTTGGTGTCGGTATACATGACGATTGGCTGTGGTGATGAGGATGGAGGTCATGATTGCGATGATGATGGTGATCGGTGATGTTCATTGTTTTGGTGGGGGTGTTGGTTGTAGTAATGATAGTGGACGATAGAGTGATGCTCTGGAGCAGAAACTTTGTAAAAATGGGAATGGCATGCATCATTGTAGGGACAACAATGTTAAGATGCGCAAATGTATCGTGGAACGTAAAATCAGTAAACAGTCAAAAGGGCCATTCTTTGAAAAGTGAAACTTTTTCGGAAAAATTGAAGTTTTATTTTTCTGTAGTTTTGTTCCATTTTTGGAATGATCCATGTGTAAAGTTTCATGAAATACATGATTTGAAGTTTAAAATTAAACTTTTTTACTCATTTGCATAAATTTACATATTTCAATATTTTTCTAATAATCATAATTCAGAAAATAATCAAGATATGAAAAGGATAATTAGCAAGCTCATTCTTCTCACTTTCCTGTACAGGTTGATACCAACTTTGTAAAAATTCAACCTTTCATTCTTTTCTAAACCCGATATTATAAAATTCCCATTTTTCCATTCATATTGTACATGTCACACACGTAACCACCCCAAAATGTCACACACGTGACCAGACGTTGCCACATAATTAAGTACTATAAAAAACAACGGTTTGATATAATTCTCATTCATTGCTATTGTTGTACCTACAAATGTATAGTACTTCTCTGGTAATAAGATGAACATTATAGCTATTCATATTTTAAAGAATTTTCCAAATGAAATTTAGTTATGAAAAAAGCGCTCCGTGCGAAGTCACACACGTGACCCATGCCATTTGACCTCTGACATTGAGTTACGAAATCCTTATAAAATCTTTTGTGTTAAGTTTGAAAGACTACAACATATTCAAGTCACATATGAAGTAAAA
Organism: Echinarachnius parma; assembly: GCA_037951105.1. Classification (NCBI taxonomy): domain Eukaryota; kingdom Metazoa; phylum Echinodermata; class Echinoidea; order Clypeasteroida; family Echinarachniidae; genus Echinarachnius; species Echinarachnius parma. The sequence goes on from JBAMJV010003178.1 coordinate 208,804, forward strand.
ATCATTATAGTCTCATACTTACTGAAATATAAGCATCCCATTTCAAAATTTGTCATGTTTTGGGTCACACACGTGACCAAGAATGGCCCAAAAGAACAACAAACAAACAAACAAGCATATAAACAAAAAAACAAACACAAACATAATCAAACAAACAAACAAGGATTAACAAACAAAGGAACAAATAAACAAACAAAAAACACACATATAATCAAACAAACACACACTTAATCAAACAAACATAAACAAACAAAACATAACTAAACAAACACAGATAAACAAACATAATCACCAATTCCACTTGGTCCGGAAACATGGGCATGGGAGATGAACAGTGGGGGATGGGGGGGGGGGGGGGAGGGGGGAGGGGGTAATTTTTCGCATGTTTTGGCGAATGTTTCATTAGAAATATAAAATATTTTCATGACACCGTTTGCTAAATAAACCATACAAGTAAAGGTACATTCTATAAGGGGACACAAGTCATTATGGATGTGTACATTTGTATATATTTGTGCTTGAAATGTACAGATGGGGTTATCTTTGTAAGCCAATTTGTATATGTTGTTCCGTTAAAAGAGATCTGATTTGCTGAAAAATGTTTTTGAAATGCCGCGAAATAAGAGTTGATATTTGACTATGGGAACGATCGTGTACGTGTTATGCCTTTGAATATGAAACGAGACCATTGGGATGTGTTGTTTTGTACACGCGTTTCAGAAACGCTCTCGTGAACGGTTAAAGGGATAGTTGAGTTTTGGTATAGAGGGCGCTACACAAAATAATTTTGTTGTGAGATAATGAAAAACTGAGTGTCAAATTCGAAAGAGCATACCGTATTATTTTAATGACAGAATAATCTTTATTTGATCAAAATCGGTTCAGAAATGGCTGAAATATCCATAAACATAACCATTTGTAATAAATGTGGGGCCCCACAATTATTCAATAATTTTGAACCAGCCGTTAACAATCTTTTTAAATGCTTCTTCTTTTCAAAAAATTACAAAAGAGGTTTTTAGATAGTTGTTGATCTAATCACTATTTCAACAAAATGAAACCGATGAGTGTTTAGAAAACGCCCTTTTGAGTTTTAACGGCTCTTTTACAATTATAACAGGCTTTGTACTTAGTTAATTGTAATGTTGTTATTCCTTTCGAGCATGGTGGAGTTATAACTATTAGTTTGTAATGTAATAGTGCAGGTTTTGGTTACTACATGTAAGTTTGACCAAAACTGTACTCTCTTTACCAGAACTCAACTATCCCTTTAACAACGTAGTCATAATCATAAAGTGCTCTCCAAAATAAAAGTGTGCAATATATTACTTTTAGACCGATTTAGACTGATCTCGGAGAATCCAAATAGTTTCTTAGAAAAAAAACTTCTAAATCACCAATGAACGCCCCGAAATTGCTTTTAAACGCTATCTCTAATTACAAAGCGCGTGACGTCATCGCAGTCAAAAGTTTGCAGTTATCCGTACAGAGAAATGCGACTTCCGCCTACTGTGACGTCATTTGAAAACGCCCCTGCAATTGGGGCTGGGCTTAGCAGGTCACGGAAGGCTTATAAACTGGCTTTTTAACATGATATTTTACTTTTCTGACATTTATTGTAGTTATTATTATACAAACTCAGTCTGGATTCCGGAATAATTACAACAGGGGATATTTTGATGTAATAATAATGTACTTTATTTTGTTTGCAAGGCCACTTATCATGACAAGACCGACAACAGAGGCATTGAACTGTCGGGCACCGATTGACCGACTTTAAATTCTGTGGTAATCGTAACATGTTCAGTATTCCACGCTATAATGTAGCATTTAGACGAACAACCTGACCCAACCCACTACCGACAGATGTAAAATAATCGGTTTTATATATTGTAGTTGTCGGGCTGCTGTTGGGCTTAGTCACGGTCTAACTATACTGCATGTTCAGGTTCTCACCTTTGGGGAAGTTGATTCTTTCGACCATGCCATTTGCATAGCGCTTCCCACAAGCCCGACACTAAACCGACAACAGACCAGATCTACCTACTCTCCGACGGCTGTCTTCTAATGCAATATCAACATTAGTTTACAGTTTGAACATTTAATGAAATTATTGTCCGTTCGGGAATCAATCTTGTTACACACGTAACACATGTATTGACATTACATTTTGAGAAATTGACATTGTATTAAATAATATACAAAGAAAAATTGGATACTTAGCATGACATGATACGCTTATTGAGGATCGTCTTTTTATATATGATTTACATGAGATCACGACAAAAGCTAGACCATGCCCGCCATTACACGAATGACCCTGATATGTCGGTCTGGACAGTGTGACTGATCATATGGGCCATCAGACTTGCACCAGCACTTCATAATATTGGATTAATTAAACAAAAGCAATCATATAGCAATATTGTAGAAGAAGAGAAAATAGATTACAGAATGTTCTCCCCTTTCAATGATTCACACATAGGTACCCCCAATAATTCACTGACACCGTCTCAATCAGTCCGATCCTTTTCCCTAATGATGATAACATTCATATACGACTTCTGCGCCATCAATCTAGTTCCATTCCATTATACAGAAAGATATAAGTAAGCTAGTTCAACCACGGTTCAACCATAGGGTCCATGGTTCAACTTTATCAAAATCCACCGAACGCACTTGCAACTTTGTGCTCCTTTTTAACCTTTCTCTGGCTACTATGAAATACTATGTAACATGTTTAGATTTGTTCCTTGTTTCAACTGTTTACAAATCCATGCCAATGCTTCAGCAAATAGCACTTACATTTTCCTCTCTTAATGACTATTTGATATTAATTCATAATGAAACTTAGATTCATTTAATGTCTTTATTAACCTATTGTCTACGGGAACCATGCAGTTGAGTCCTGTATTAACTCTATGGGGATTGCATAATCTAGATTGTATCTGCATGTTGTCAGCATGCCGCTGTCAAACGCACATCTAAGGTCCTTTAGTCTACTGACTACTCCTATGGCGTAGCGCAGTCAGACTGATTAAGAGCACGCAAATTATTGGGAGGGGAGGGGCGCACTCTATGTAATTGCTTTAATTTGTAAAAGATTTCCCCCTTATGAGCTCTGTATTAAAGTATTAGGGGCACGGTCCCATTCCCCATGCCCCCGGCAATACGCTTCTGCCTCTATCACTTGGGCAGCTTGCAGATGAAGGCACTGGGACGTGTATCGCCGCAAGTAACATCATGCCATTTAAACTCATCGTTCGGTCTGAAGAACACGCAGACCTCCGATGACCTAGTATCTGGTTGTCCAGGCACCCAGTATGTATGGTCCACGGCTGACCCATCACTCCACATGAACTCAGTCTCGATCTCCTTGTCGTGCAGCCCGATCCAAACCCAGTAGCCACCAATCGGAACCTGATCAAAATATTGTGGAAGGGTGTCCAGATACAAAATAATTACTAGTATTCATATTATACAATGAGAAGATTATTTATTCAAGATTACACTGACTGTGAACCAATAAGCTAAATCAATAAAACCTTTCCATTTTATGTAGTTACAGTATGTGCCAAATTTAACAAAGGAATACAGAGGTTTTCAACACTTTTTATTTGTTTATTTTTTCATAAAGGATAACGATGAAGACACCACTGTTTAGTATGCGTCATCTGCCTTCATCTTCGTCTGTATTGAACCTATTGTGGGCAGGTTCAAGATACTGTCCCGTACGTCACGCTCTTCACAGTCATCATGTTTCCATAATATTTTCACACAAATATTTATGTGAATATCATGATCTGTATTGGTATTAATGGTGAATTTATGTTCGATAATTACTAGTGTTACATGTTGGGTGAGAGTTAAGAAGGGCGTTAAGTAATTTATTTTGCCAAATTGGTTCAAAGGTGATTTTTTATTCGGGAAATTGATGCGGCCTATGTCGTTTGGAACAAAGTGCACAGGCTTGGACTTGCCCTATTAATATGTAGCTACGCCAGGGATCAGACCAATAAGAGAGAGCAGTACTCACCCACTTGTTTCTGACGGAGTCGAAGAGGGCGCTCAAGAAGTCCATTTCTTCTCGTGAGTGGACGGAAGTCAGGTGACCTAGAATGACGTCAAAGTTATCGGTTTCTCCACAGGGAACGGAAAACCCGCGACAGACCATCTCCGCTTCAAACCACGTGACGTTCTTGGTTGAGAAGAATCTGTTCAATGTAGAGTAAAGTAAATAAAAGGAACAGTCAAAAATACTACTAGTCTCCCCCATAGCAACATCAACAACAACAACAAAGATTTGTTTTTGTCATAATGAAAAATTGCCAAATGACACATTTTTATGGTAGCATATTATAGGGACATTTTTGCCAAAATGTTGCCAAAATGTTTCCATACTTTGGCCAAAGTCGTATTTTTTGGCCATATTTTCGCCAAAATTTCGCCAAATAATTGCCAAAATGTCCCTATTATGCCACCACAAAAATGTGTCATAATGACAAAATATTTGTTTGTGAAACACCCTCCAGCCATACAACAACCACCACCCCACCCCACCAACACCACCGCCAACACCACCACCATCAATAGCCCTTACTTATGCACTACCACCAACTTCAACAACCAAAACAAGAACACTACCAGCTGAACCACCAACGACGCCACATACACCAACACTATACCACACTACCATCACCACAACCAACAACGTCCAGCGATGTACGCAGCTAGGGTGTTTTTTAGTGATGGATGGTGGTTGGGGTGAGGGTGGTTTTTGTTCTCATTTTAATGAGAGGGCACGTGTTTTCAGCTGACAAGACAAATATTTCCTCAACTATTATGGTGACCTATAAAGCTAAATAGCAGTATTGGGAAACGTCCAATATATACAAAATGAAATGTACGCTTTTTGCACCGACCATGTATCATTGCTTATCTGTTGATGTAAAAAGTTGTACAAAATCGGCTTTGAAATTGACTATTTTGAGCAATAAAATGATCGAAATTAAACAAATCTTTCACCTACCACATATTCAATATATCCGTATTATGGTTAAAAGGATCTAGTAACTTTGTTCACATGTGCAAAAAGTGATGAATGGTTGGTCCAATGTATATTGTTGTTATCTGATATGTCCACTAGCTGGGTGCTGTGTGAACATTTAAATGGACGTTATATGGCCGAGTAATGAGCAAAAATGCAAAGTGATATTCACTAACTCATTGCACTCACTTAAATTTGAAACAAGGTTTCGACGATCCAGTGGATAATTCAACATCTGAACACTTCAATCGTAAATATCTTTTTAACAAAAGGGAAGTTTGAAAAACCGAAACCTGGCACATGCTTTTATTTTTAATACGAATACAACAAGGTATGAGTGAACCGCTAGAATTCCAATTGGATTTAGAGGATTTTGGACAATGTTACTAAGTCCCTTTAAAGCTTTGGGAAACGCCCCAAACACAACCAATGACATGTACGCTCTTATTATTACCAACCGTGTGAAAAATTTTTTTTTTTTTTTACTAATATGGGATTATAGAAATTTGACCAGGAAACCGCCTTCTAATTGATTTGCAAAATTAGAGAAATATCAGTGCATTGATAGAATATTGCCGACGATTGTATGTTGATACACCATCGTGCGCTGCGTGCATAACATATGGCAAATGCGGCACAATGGTTTCGCATGCGAACGAGCGTATAGATGTGGCCAGCGTAGACGGGCCGAACTGGCGGTGAATTTAAGCCCAATGTCAGCGGCTTGCATAAACATTTTAACTGATATTTCTACATTTATCGATACTAAGGTTCGGATTTCGTCCACACAAGCCCCTTTTTATGCTATTTAAACAATTATTATCAATTAGTTTGGCCAATAAAGATACGTTCGGTATCTTTCCCAATACTGTTATTTGGCTTTAAACCACGTCGCACGCGAATTCGAGTGGGAAGCTACGGGAACTCAAGCCTGGGAAGACGGACGGAACAAGCTGTGAAATTTGTTTCCCAATCTCATCAGCGTGCATGGATCTGTCCATATATCTATGCATTTAACGATGTTATTGTCCAGATTTGACCTATCATAAACCCTCTTTTTAAAACTATTTCAACTTTGCTGATCAATTAGTTTGACAAATAGAGTTGATTTCCGTTACTTTCCCAATACTCCGTTTTGGCATTAAGGAAAAGTAAAGTACAGTTTAAATATAAATATGAATACATCCGATTTGAATAAATGTTGGGGCACGATTCTATTGGCCTATTGTTCAACAGCTGTATTTTGATGCGGGTGTCGCTGAATTTGCAGCACTGCGTGTGATACTGGGCGACGTGATAGATTAACATAACTTTAATTAGCATGCTTTACGGGGAAATTGTGTGTCAAAAGATAGCAAAGTGCTTTTAAGAGTGAGGCAGAGGAGCAAATAATCAATTATTCTCCTTAATAAACAATGATGATTGAACAGAGTCATGTTAAAAAGGCACTATAAAATGTGTTCGTTATTTATCAGACATCGTCTGCTAATGATAACTCGCACACTTCATGACGTCACAGTATTTCAACTGGTTTCGGCGGAACTTTTGTTGCCAAAATGGGCTTACGAATAACCACTGTTTCATTAATGATAACTCCTTAATAACAATGTCTTGAAACACTTACTTGTAATATTTGTGTTATGGATTATGTATGATATATGGAAATATGAGCTGAATCTAAATTCAAAATCAATGAAATTATACTTTAAACGTTACCTGTAGCAATTGTCTCCGAATGCTGTCCATAGAGGAGGGCAGCTGCATCCCCCTGCCAGAGCACCGGGCACTATGACGGGTGACACGCTGATAAATGCTACCAACAGAAGGAGAAAACCACCGACAGAAGACGAAGCCATCTTTAAAGGGACTTAGTAACATTGTCCAAATCCTCAAAATAAAATTGTAATTCTAGCGGTTCCTTTATACCTTGTTGTATTCGTATTAACAATAAAATCATGGGACAGCTTTCGGTTTTTCAAATTTCCCTTTCATTACAAAGATATGTATGATTGAAGTATTTAGATAAGAAAATCTCCGGGCGAGATTTTCATCCCTGTACAAAGTGAATGCAGTGAGTTGGTGAATATCACCCAATATCACTTTGCATTTTCGCTCATTACTTGGCCATACATTGTCCATTTGACCTGAAATTTTCACACAATACCCTGAGGACATATGAGATAACAACAGTATACATTGCATCAACCATTCATCAGTTTTTGCACATCTCAACAAAGTTACTAGATCCCTTTAACTATTTCTTTCAAAGTCGCTCCTCGAACAGTTTAGATGTGCCGCGGCGGGTGTGTTTGGTTTCTGTGATAACCACACGATCCTCAATTGCCCAGATATCTGCTCGAAATGATGTATCAGCGGTGGATGGCACGGATTTATATACAATTGTTCTAGGGGCCAGAGAGAGTATAGAGCCAGGTTGAAATGATAAAACCTGACACTTCGTCTATAAAAATACATACATTTATTAATATTTCTAGCTGCCGTTGAGTACAGCATTTTTTTTGGCCAGGAAATTCAGACATTAAACATGTCTCACTCCAGATAAAAAGACATCAAGTTGAACATTGACCTCTATAACCTAATATATCGCAATTCGCAAATATCTTTGTATTGCAGTAGGAAAGCTAGATGTATATCATAAATATACACTACTGTTTTCGAAAGAAACCTGCGCTTGTCCTCATAATGTATAGCTGAGATATGCAGTGATGGACCCCCCGGATGGACCACCCGAATTTTTGGCAATCTTTTTTTGACCTACTTTATATAATGATCAAGGAAAGATTGCCAAACATCTGGGATCGTTCATAGTCATGTCGATTGCCTCTCTTAGTATTATTTTATTGCATCAGTTTTGGTGGACTTGATCAATGTTACATATATTTCTGCAGAAACGTATGTATTTCTTCACATATATCCACTTTTATTCAAAGTCGCTCCTCGATCAGTTTAGATGTGCCGTTAGTGTGTTTGGTTTCTGTGTGCCCAGATATCTGCTCGAAATGATGTATCAGTGGTGGATGGCACGGATTTATATACATTTTTCTAGGGACCAGAGAGAGAATAGAGCCAGGCTGAAATGATAAAAATGTAAAAATACATATATTTATTACTATTTCCAGCTGCCGTTGCGTGCAGCATTTTTTGGCCAAGAAATTCCGACATTAAAGGCACTTAGTAACATTGTCCAAATCCTCAAAACTTACTTGGAACTCTAGTGGTTCTCTCATACCTTGTCATATTCATATTAACAATAAAAGCACAGGACAGGTTTCGGTTTTTCAAATTTCCATTTGGTTCAAAATATATTTACGATTGAAGTGTTCAGATGTTAGACTGTCTACGGAATAATTTAAGCCGTGTACAAAGTAAGTGCAATGAGTTAGTGAATATCACTTTGCATTTTTGATAATTTCTCGGCCAAAAAACATCCAATTAACATGAAATGTTCACACATTTTTTGTGGACATAATCAGATCACACCAATACACATATTATTAATCACTCATCAGTTTTTGCACTTGTCAACAAAGTTACTATGATCCCTTTACCATGTTTACTATACTTTATTATACGAAAAGGTCATTAGAATATAAGATAAATGTGACTTTGAACTTGATTTTTGCATGGGTATTAATAGGCCTTATTTTTTACTCAAATTTGTGCAGAACATTCTACAGATATTACTGATTAATCTGACATCAAAATCCAAAAAATTAAAAAATTTAAAAAAAATGGCTATTAGACTATGGGTCCCCCCTTAAACATGTCTCACTCCAGATAAAAAAAAAAAAAAGACATAAAGACATAAACATTGGGGATTCGCAAATATCTTTATTGTGCAGTAGGAAAGCTAGATTTATATCATAAATATACACTACTGTTTTCCAAAGAAACCTGTTCCTTGTCCTCATAATGTATAGTTGAGAGATGCGGGGATGGACCCCCGGATGGACCACCCGAAAGGTTTGGCAATCTTTTATTGACCTAAAGATCAAGGAAAGATTGCCAAACATCGTTCGTAATCATGTCAATAGCCTCTCTTGAACGATTTCTTGATCCTTATGACTAATATTTCATTGCATCAGTTTTGGTGGACTTGACAAATGTTACCGAATGTTTTTGCAGAAACGCATATTTTTCTTCACATATATCAATAGGGTTATTCTACATCCGTTACCAGATCTGCAACCTGCTCTTGACACGATTTGATTTGATTCTACTCTATTTCATCACGTCTCGGGAATTTAAAAGGGATGAGTTGGCCAATAAAGTAAATCAACGAAATGTGATTGTTTGAAATTTTGTCTAGCTGTGGGAACTTTCTACAAATTCACAAGACATATGATCGCTTTCTTTGTCAACCTGGTAGATATATGTTTTACGTCAAATTTCAAATTTTCCGTCATCAATAGAATGTTAGAATATTGAATTACTTATAAGAAAATGAATATTGAAATAATATTGAATAACGTTATTAAACATAACAGAACAGGCAATTTGTAGGAATATTCAGAAACTTGAATAGAAGTATGATTACGAAAGCAAACGAAAAGGAAACGGACCAGAAGTATATGAACAATTGGGAGATGAGCAAAGAAAAGGGGCTTCGATATGAATGAGTGCGACCACGGGAATAACATCATGATATATTATTCTAGACAAAGGGACAAGGTGCAACTTTTCAATTTATGTACGGTAAAGGTAAACAGATGTACCAGAGTGGCACTGCCAGTGTGGCATGACAATGGTGAACCTACAACTCTGCACCTTTAATTAAAACCTAAAACTGCAAAGTTCCATCATCAGTGAGGTACATACATCTAACTCATAAAGTGCAACTTAAAACTTTATGCACATTAAAGGAGCTGCCAGTGAGAAAAAGGGGGCAAAAATTAATGAGCTTTGTTTAATGAACACTATCGAATATAATTCGAACGGTATAACAACCATAATGTTATTTCGTTGAACAATCTATGTTAATTGAAATGTTAATTTACCCTAAATAATTGATAATAATGAATGACGGTATGAAGCGTTTGTCATAATGTCTTCTTAGGATGCATCGAGCCCATGTGTATTATTCTGGGACAAAGATGCATAGACATACTTGTGCAAGCAGATATAATAACAGTCTGGGGCCTAATGATAAATGGTCACAATTCTAGACCATTTCTTCAGTTCCTTATTTTCTTGATGTTTCCCCAACTTCAAATCCCTCTCCTGCGCTACGCTGGAGAGGGCGCAATGCCAAATACATGTAATAGTATTCCAATAAATTAGATTACATTTATATAGCGCTTATAAGGGGCCCAGTGGGGTATTATTTGACGTTTTTGAACACTTTTACTATATCGGGAATATCTTTCTAACCATTGAAGCTACCCCCTACAAGCCATACATTTCTGGAAAGGTTAGAACATGGGGAATCCAACAGAACTAAATTAAAGATAATTGGACTTAAAATAAGAGTTTAAAAAGCAATAGTATAGAGAAAAATAAAATTTTAGGCTTTTAGCAAGTCAACATTCAAAACGCATCTCCTCCGAGGTATAGGGGCGTATACATTATATAGTTTAAAGATAGATATTATGATGCTATACAAACAAACTAATGATGGCTTTTTACATTATTCAGCTATCTTCATAGTCAAAAGGCAATTTTGCGAAAAATCAGAAATGTACATATTTTGGTATACAATAGGGTTATCTCTAAAAGCCATCATTAATCGGTTCATCTACAAACAAGGAATAATTCCTCCAAATTTCATTGAATTTGAGTAAATACTTTATTTTAGTCTAAAAATTCTGATTTTCGGCAAATGAGCTTGAAAGGTCATATACAATATTGATATTTGTTTGATAAATGTGACATGGATAAAAATAGCGGGATAAAATTAATAGTCGGTAGTTGGTTCAATGGAAGTTTAGGGCATGTTAATCATGCACATATAAACTGCCATGTTTATTTTCTGCATGACATTAGATGTTGCTGCTTCACTCTGAAAAAGAGGAACACAATTTGGATGGTAACAATTTTGATTTGGGACAATTTTATTTGGACTATTTATGAAAAGTACAATTAAAAATATCCAATCTAAGCCAGAAAATAATCACTTTCGGCCCCAAAAATGTACAACATTGATAACAAATCCTTAATTTGTCCATTGAATAGATACCCCCTACCACACAATGTATGTATTTTCTTAAAGCTTATAATCCATGGATCATTTTAAGATAAAAATCTCAATTTTGATGAAAACAAAAATCAATACCCCACTGGGCCCCAGGGATAGTAACTTTGTTGTCATGTGCAAAAAGCGATGAGTGGTTGATACAATGTATATTGTTGTTATATGATATGTCCACTGGGTGTTGTGTGAAAATTTCAAGTTAAATAGACTTTATATGGCCGAGTAATGAGCACAAATGCAAAGTGACATTCACTAACTCATTGCACTCACTTTGTACACGGTTCTGACGATCCACTGGATAATTTGACATCTGAACACTTCAATCGTAAATATCTTTTTAACGAAAGGGAAATTTGAAAAACTGACACCTGTCCCATGTTTTTTTAGTTAATAAGAATACAACAAGGTATGAGGGAACCGCTAGAATTTCAATTGGATTTTGAGGATTTGGACATTGTTACTAAGTCCCTTTAAAGGGATAGTTGAGTTTTGGTAAAGAGGGAGCTACACAAAATAATAATTTTGTGAGATAATGAAAAACTGAGTGTCAAATTCGAAAGAGCATGCAATTTTAATGGCAGGATAAACTTTATTTGATCAAAATCGGTTCAGAAATGGCTGAAATATCAATGAACATAACCATTTGTAATACTTGTGTGGCCCCACAATTATTCGATAATTTTTAACCAGCCGTTAAAAAAATGTGTAAAATGCTTCCTCTTTTCAAAAATTTACAAAATAGGTCTTTTATTAGTTGTTGATTATCTCTCTATCTAACCAATATTTCAACAAATCATCACAGGCACAATATTTTGTTTAAAATGGTTGAAACCAATGAGTTTTTAGAGAGCGCCCTTTTGAGTTTTAATTAACGGCTCATTTTGAATGATAACAGGCTTTTTACTTGGTCGTTTGTAATTTTGTATTCCTTTCGAGCATGATGGGGTTATAACTATTAGTTTGTAATGTAATGGAGCAGGTTTTGGTTACTAAAATTCAGTTTGACCAAAACTGTACTCTCTTTACCGAAACTCAACTATCCCTTTAAATATGTACTTGAGAGTCGGTCATTCCCGAAATTTCCTTTGTGAGGATTTTGATTGGCTTTGAACCCATTTTAATGTAATAAAACCTCTAAAATTCTAATAATTTCCTATTAAATGCTCCCGTAGTTGTAAAATTTAATATCAAAATAATTGTTTAATTTATCTCCACGCATGAATGGTGATTGATCACGGAGGTAGATGGTAGTTGGTGATGATGGTTGGTGGTAGTGACATGGTAGACCTACCTTGATGGTGACAGTTGTAGTAATGGTTGTGGTGGTAGTGAGAGGTAACCGCACCTTTTGTGTAAGGGTCGCTATTCACAAAACAGGGTGGCTAGCGGCCCTTTTCTTACATAATGAAAATTAATTGACCCTGATTTTGTATTATGAATAGCAACCTTTTAGCTACATGATGAACATCGACACTGATTTCGTATTATGAATAGCGACCATTGATGTGATTAATGAATAGCGACCCTTGTTTGAGATTAATCATAGGGACCCTTATGAATAGTGAACCCTTTTTCAAATTATGAATAGATATCCTTATGACAGGTTGACCCTCATGCATATCGTGCGGACCGTGATAGTGATGGTGAATAAGATTGGTGGTGATGTTTGGGGTGATAGTGGTTGTGGTAGGTCCAGCTGGTGGATGATGGTGATGTTTTGTATGGTGTTAGCGGCATACCTGAAATGAAGTGATGGAGGTGGTTATGGTGTCAGTGAATCATAATCGGTGGTGGTGGTGGTGGTAATGGTTGCGGTAGTTAATTTATTTGTTTAATCTGTGGTGGTGGTGGTTACGGTGTTCTTGCATGATGGTGTCATAGGTGGTATGAAAGGTGAATGGGGGTGGTGATGAATGCTGTTTGATTGGTAGCGATGGTGTTCGTGTTGGTATACATGATGATTGGTTGTGGTGGCGATGATGATGGTGATCGGTGATGTTTATCGTTTTGGTGGTGGTGTTGGTCAGGTTGTATGTGGATATTGGTAGTTGTTGTTGTAGTGATAGCGGACGATCTTATAGCGTGATGCTTTGGAGAAGAAACGTTATAAGACGGGCATGGGAAGCATAATTGTAGGAACAACAATGTTAAGATGCGCAAATGTATCGTGCAACGTAACCAGGCAATCAGTAAACCAGTAAACCAGTAATCAAAATAGCAACAAACAAACAAACCAACAAACGAACAAACAAACACACATATAATCAAACAAACATAAACACATAATAAAACTAGCATAAAGAAACACACGTAACAAACAAATATAATCACCAATTCCACCTGGTTCTGAAAACATGGCCGAGAGATTGGGTAAATTTGTCCATGTGTTGGCGAGTGTTCCCAGATATTACTCCATTGAAAATAAACACAATTTTCCCATAGAAATATACAGTATTTTCATGACAACGTTGGTTAAATAAGCCATAAAATTAATGATACATTCCAGAGGGGACACTATATGATGAATGACTACATCTTACACTAAAACAACAGAAGTGCTATTTTCAGCACTTGGAGAGCTACATTCATCACCTTTTCGGTGCTCGCATAGGGACAGCACAGCCTGTGCTGTTTCGGCGCTAGTACAAGTGCTAGTTAAGCACCACTTGAGGTGTTACCGAATTTGCACGTTTGGTGCTAAGAAATCCACATTGTGTGTGATGAATAAAACCCATAGTGCTAAATAATAATACGGGGGAGGGATGGGGGGCTTCCGTTAACTCGGAAGTTAATTTAGCTCATATGCATTTCGTGGTAAAAGAAGCAGGATAAAGATGTATGATAGTAGGATTTGAACCGGGGATCCCACGCATCCAAGCCAGTAGCCTAGGTTCTATACTCTGTTTTATACACCTTACCCCCATATACGCGTAACCCGGTGCATCTGTACGCCCGGTGGATCTACGGAAACTGTAGATCCACCGGGCGTACAGATGCACCGGGCTACGCGTATATGGGGGTAAGGTGTATAAAACTGTTTCCGTAGATCCACCGGGCGTACAGATGCACCGGGTTACGCGTATATGGGGGTAATGTGTATAAAACAGAGTATAGAACCTAGACTACCAAGCCAGACGCGATACCGACTGAGCTAACTCGCATCACGGGAAGCCAAATGCACTCTATAGATAATATCACACAGTCTCTAATAGGCTGCTTTCGTTTTGGTCACGTCCACTACTGAACGCGTCGAGAGTGAGCCCTACTGCACTGGGTTGACTAGGCACGTTGACTGTCATTCGTTACCTTTTCGTTTTCACACGTTGACGCTCGTTCAGTCATGCCGCGCTCGCGCGAACACAGGCACGCATAGGAAGCACATGCAGTCGGCTAAGCCTTGCCCGACCCTGGCCCATGGACATCGCCACGGCATGCCGTAGTGATAGACGATGCCGTACAATAAAATGTACACGTTTGCATTCATTTAATTAATTTCATAGCATACAAACAGGCCAAACACGTGTGTGCGCCATTGGCGTGGCATCGTACGCAATCGCAATGCAATAATTATTAGAACCAAATTGATAAACTAACATGAGACTCGCTTTTAGTATGATATTTTCGCGTTATCATGCATCTCGAGAAGAGTACGACGTCATAAACAAGACACGGTGACCGTCGTCGCGTTTGGGTCGCCGGTGAAAACAAGGCTGAACGCGTGCTCAAATCGGACGTGTGAGTGCAACACACTCTGATAAGTGTGTGGACTACTCCCCATATGTTTTGTGCACAAATGTTCCAATTTTTACACTTTTCTTCATAGTCACACTTTTCCATTCCCCCAACTCGTGATATGTTATGTATACATGCATTCTACAAAACATATGTTGAACTCAAACGAAGGGTAAACATAGATTTTTAGAAAATTAAACAAAATTGAAATTTTGTGTACAAAACATATGGGGAGTAGTCCACAACTTTGCCAGCATGCGTTGCCAATTTAAGTCACTCGCAGAAATAATGGCTCTTTTCAAAGAGCCATAGTTTTCTTATTTCTTGACCGATCGTGCTCAAATTTTCAGGGACTATTCATCCTATTTAGTGTTTTATAGTGCAAAAACAATTTGTCTGGATTTCATTGTCCTTTAACTGATATCGGAGAATCAAAATTGTTTGTTAGAAAAAAATGCCTAAATCACCATGCAATGAACGCCTCGAAATTGCTCAACGCTGGCTCGAATTACACAAAAGCGTGTGACGTCATTGCCGCAGTCGAAAGTTTGCAGTTATCTCAAGGAGGTTTATGCGTCTTCCGCCTACAGTGACGTCATTTAAAAACGCCCCTGCAATCGGGGCTGGGCTTAGCAGGTCACGGAAGGCTTATAAACTGGCCTTTTAACATGATATTGTACTTTTCCTGACATTTATTGAAGTTATTATTATACAAACTCAGTCTGGATTCCGGAATAATGACAACAGAGGATATTTTGATGTAATAATAATGTACTTTATTTGGTTTGCAAGGCCACTTATCATGACAAGACCGACAACAGATGCATTGAGCTGTCGGGCACCGATATATCGACTGTAAATTCTGCGGTAATCGCAGTATCTTCAGTATTCCACGATATAATTTAGCATGACGAACTACCTGACCCCACCCACCACCGACACTGAACCGACCGATGTAATTAATTGGTTTCAGTTCGGTCTGTTGTCGGGATGTTGTCGGACTAACTACTGCATGTTCTGGGGGAAGTTGATTATTCGCCCATGCCATTTGCATAACGCTTCCCACAAGTGCGGCACTAAACCGACAACAGACCAAATCTACCTAC
This sequence comes from Echinarachnius parma, assembly GCA_037951105.1. Classification (NCBI taxonomy): domain Eukaryota; kingdom Metazoa; phylum Echinodermata; class Echinoidea; order Clypeasteroida; family Echinarachniidae; genus Echinarachnius; species Echinarachnius parma. Next base: position 224,900 of record JBAMJV010003178.1, read on the forward strand.
TCTCCGACGGCTGTCTTCAAATTCAATATTCAAGATTAGTTTAAAGTTTTAACATTTAATTTAATTGTCCGTTCGGGAATCGATCTTGTTACACACGTTACACATGTATTGACATTATATTTTGAGAAATTTACGTTGTATTAAATAATACACAAAGAAGAATAAAATGATACGCTTATACTAGAGGATCGTCTTTTAATACACATGAGATCACGACAAAGGCGAGCCCTGCCGGCCATCACCCGAATGACCCCGATATGTCGGTCTGGTGGTGTGACTGATATGGGCCATCAGACTTGCACAAGCACCTCATAATAATGGATTCATTAAACAAAAGCAATGATATAGCAATTGTAGAAGAAGAGAAAATAGATTACAGAGTGTTCTCCCCTTTCAATGATTCACACATAGGTACCCCCTCCAATAATTCACTGACACCGTCCCAATCAGTCCGATCCTTGTCCCTAATGATGATAAAAATTCATATATGACTTCTGCGCCATCAATCTAGTTCCATTCCATTAAACAGAAAAACATAATTAAGCTATATAGTTCAACCATGGTTCAACTTTATCAAAATCGACATAACACACTTGCAACTTTGTGCTTCTTTCTTGCCTTTCTCTGGCTGTTTTTTCTCGAACTAGTGGAAGTAATTTTGTAACATGTCTAGATTTGTTAAACTTCAGTTTTGTCATTGACATATTTCTGGATTTATGAAAAAACAGTGAGGATTGTTCAAACTATTCCCAAATCCCTGCCAATGCTTCAGCAAATAGCACTTGAATTTCCCTCTCTTAATGACTATTTGATATTAATTCTTAATGAAACTTTTACTCATTACATATTGGACATATACATTAACATGTATTTATAAACCCTTTGTCATTTCTTTTAGTAAGTAGATCCCCTTAATGTCTGCATTAACCTATTGCCTACGTGAACCATGCATGTGGGTCCTGTATATTAACTATATGGGGATTGCATAATCTAGACTGTCTCTGCATGTTGTCAGCATGATAATCTAAGGTTCTTTAGTCTACTGACTACTCATATGGCGAAGCGCGGTCGGACTGATTGGGAGCACGCACGTTATTGGGCGGGGAGGGGCATATTCTGTGTATTGCTTTAATTTGTACAAGATTTTCCCTTTATGTTTTTTAAATTAAATTATTAGGGGCATGTCACGGTCCCATTCCCCATGTCCCCGCAATACGCCTCTGCCTCTACCACTTGGGCAGCTTGCAGATGAAGGCACTGCCACTAGCCATGTCATGGCTGCAACTAGCATCGCGCCATTTAAACTCATCGTTCGGTCTGAAGAGAACGCAGTCCTGCCCGGCTCCCCCACCTGACCCAGGTTCTGGCTGTCCAGGCGCCCAGTAGGTATAGTCCGCGTCTGACCCATCACTCCACATGAACTCGGTCTCGCTCTCCTTGTCGTGCAGCCCGATCCAGACCCAGTACGCACTAGTCGAAACCTGATAAAAAAATGTTTTAGAAGGGTGTCCAGATACAAAATAATGACTAGTATTTATATTACACAATGAGAATATATTTTTTTTTTAGATTACACTGACTGCTAACCAATATAATAAAACCTTTTCATAGATATAGTTTGCATGTACAGTAGTTACAGTATGAACCAAATTTGACAAGGGTTGGCAGAAGTTTTTAATAGTTTTCATGCCTCCGCCAAGGAAGTGGCCGGAGGCATTATGTTTGCAGGATGTCCGTAAGTACGACCGGCCGTCCCGTTTCCGGTCTCGTGATATCTCAAGAACCGGTTGACGGATCAATTTCAAACCTGGTATGAGTCTACATATTGGGGTGACAATATTCTAATTAGATTTAAGGGGTCCTGAGGTCAAAGGTCAAGGTCACTGAATGTCAGACTTCAATCAAACTTGGTACCTGACTGTCAGCCTGTTCACACACAAACATTTTTAGCCCGAAACTCTATAAAGAAACGTCGTATAACGAATCATCGTATACAGAAACGTCGTATAAAGAATCATCGTAGGCGTTCACACACACAAGAAACAGTATCCCGAAACTCTACAACGAAACGTCGTATAGGTGCGCAGTTTGCTACTGCGCTTGTGTTGTCATTTTTCTGTCTGCTTTCAGGTCTCCTTTCGCGCGCGGTCATGTTAAGCCCCGCCCAGTTATACCGTTTTATATTCCACACACTAAGAATCTTGCTCTACGATTGGTCAAATGTTAATCACGTGATGAAACATAGTTTCGCCCATCATTGATGGGAGAAAAAAAGTTCGTTACACTGTGTACTATCTTGGGTGAAAGTGCGTTGCACTCACTACTATCTTCGGTGAAAGTGCGTTGCACTGTGTACTATCTCAATTGTTCGCGCGCAAGTACGCGTGCGCGCGTTAGTGCGCAGAAAGGTAGCGCGCTGGTGCGCAAGGTTTACGCGCGGCTACGCTTAATAGACAATGGTATAAGCGTATTTGACTTTTAATCATAATTCTCGCTACCCCAAATAGCGATTATCTCGAAATCCGATCGAAATCCCGAAAACACGCATGGAATTGTGGGATAGCTTTTAGTCATACCAACTTCCTGACTACTGCGTGGACGCGTCGTGTGCATGTGTGCGGCGCGCGGGAGGCGTTTATTTTTTCCGTAACCGGCCCGGGATCTGTATACATGTACTGCATACAAACGCATTTGAGACGTGTGGTCGATAGCTTTTAATTAATGCATTATATTTTGTGTGAGTTACGCTGATTGCATCCATTTCGAGCGTGTGCGAATGATGCGCACGCGAGCCGTGACGGAACCGGAAGTGGGAGTGACGACCCGCAAAGTGGAAAAAAGTCTCGTCTCGCGAATTTCGAGATTTTCGGACCTATTTAAGATAGCGAGAATTCTTGTTCATGTGCAGGATTAACGAAATTAAAATAAGAGACTTAAAATAAATTGCTCAATATTCCAAACATTTTAGCTCTTTCTGATAATTATAGGTTGTTTGTGATCAAAATAACTGGTGTGGAATATAAAGCAAATAATCCCCTTTTGGTTTCAGGCGATGGCAAACTATCACTTCCTCGGCGATCTGAATGTATACGCTACCTTTCCTCAGCCTCGCTTCGGAAAGATATCTACATCCAGATCGCCTCGGAAGTGATAGTTTGTCCCATCACCTTCACCAACGGTAATTATTTGCTTACTAGTTCGACCTTGTTTCGATCGTACGTTCACACACAAAACGACCGTGATTCTTTATCGAGTTCTAGTTCGAAACGATGCCCAAACCCCCGTTTTGTTATACGACGTATCGTTGGTAAGCGTTCATACACACAATTTCATCGTATTTATACCGAAACGGTATAGCTATACCGTTTCGGTATAGCTATACGATGAATTGTATCTTAGAATTGTATCTTAGAAAGCCAATGTAGCCATACAAGTTTGGGGTCATGAGATCGAATGTCAAGGTCACGGAACTCATTACATAAGTACAAATAACTCGTAATTTGGATATGTCAAGATCTGGTTGATGGATTACAATCAAAATTTAGTTTGCACAATTAATTTAGTTAATTCAGTTAATTAACAAAATGTTAATTTGGGCTTGATATAAATATCGCGTGATAGCGGTGGCATAATTTTCGACTGCACGAAGTCGAAGATTCATATATATTTTCTTAATTTTTTTCCTTAAAGGATAACGATAAACGAAACACAGTTTAGTGTGCATTATCCGCCTTCATCTTCGTCTGTATTGACCCTATAATGTGGGCAGGTTCATGACGTACGGTCACGCTCTTCAGTCATCCCGGAAAGTCATCATGTCTCCTAAATATTTTCAAACAGATAATAGAAATATTTCTGTGAATATCTTTTGTCACAAGTGTTTAAAGGGATCTAGTAACTTTGTTGACATGTGCAAAAAGTGATGAATGGTTGATGTAATGTATATTGTTGTTATCTCATATGTCCACAGGGTACTGTGTGAAAATGTCAAATCAAATGGACATTGCATGGCCAAGTAATGAGCGAAAATGCAAAGTGATAGTCACTAATTTTGTACACGGTAAGAAAAACTCCGGGGGAGTTTTTCTTATCTGAATACTTCGATCGTACATATCTTTGTAACGAAAGGGAAATTTGAAAAACCGAAACCTGTCCCATGATTTTATTAGTAATACGAATACAACAAGGTATGAAGGAACCGCTAGAATTAAAATTTTATTTTGAGGATTTGGACAATGTTACTAAGTCCCTTTAACATTCAAAGGTTAATTTTAATGCGGGAAATTTATGCGGCCTATCTCGTTTGGAACAAAGTGCACAGGCTTGGACTTGTCCTATTTACATGTAGCTATGCCATGGATCACAGTAATAGGAGAGGGCAGTACTCACCGACTTGTACCTTACTGAGTCGAAGAGGGCGCTCAAGAAATCCATTTCCTCTTGTGAGTGGACGGAAGTCAGGTGACCTAGGATGACGTCAGAGTTATCGGTGTCTCCACAAGGAACGGAAAACCCGCGACAAACCATCTCTGCGTCAAACCACGTGATTTCCGTGGTAGAGAAGTATCTGTTCAATGTAGAGTAAAGTAAAACAAAGTGAACTAACAACGACAACAACAACACCAACAACAACATACCAACAGCAACAGCAGCAACGTCAACAACAACTACAACAACGATAGGCAGTAACAAAAGTACCCCCACCACTGCATTCTAGTCACATCGCCAACATTACCACAACCACCACCACCACCACCATCACCATCACCACCACCAACTTCAACAACAAAAACAAGCACACTAGTCACAACCACAACCACAACCACTAACCGACGCCAATAAGTACCCCATCACTATAATATTTACCACACAACCATCACCATCACCACAACCACTAGCGGCGTAGCTAGGATTCTTTGGGTGTGGGGGGGGGGGGGGGGGGGTGGGGGGGAGGTGGGGTTTCTTTTTGTATGAGAGGGCATTAGTATTCAGCTGACAAGAAAAATAAAAGTTCCTCACCTATTATGGTGACCTAAAGCCCAATAGCAGTATTTACCCAGGGAGCAAAGGGGGTTTTACAGACATGGAATGTTATTAAAGGTTGGGGCCCATAATTGTCTTCTAGGACCTTGTAGAAGCACAACCTAGGTGGACAACCTCGCAAACTAGCTACGGGAAGGCCACGTAACACATATGAAGGATTTTACCCCTACTTTACGTTAAAAGCGCCTTTAATCCTTAGGGTTATGAATGCCCTACTCTGGTATGTTCACGATTACACCCAAACGCATGCTGCTATCATTACATTTCTTCGGACATGTCTTTCATAGATAGGTGTGCATCTTTTGATACCAAATTTTGCCTTTTTACAATCTATGGTTTTTAAGTCACGTGTCTTTATATGTCACGTGTCAGACATAGAATATGAAATTTCACATACGCTTATGGACAAAAATTCGTGGAAATTGTGCAGATTACAGAATGACAAAAATATGTATCTGTAAAATGCTATACATGTTAGATGGCATTATGATGAAAAACAATACACTGGCAAAACAAATGATAAAACAATACAAAACAAAATAATTTGAAACAAAGAAATACATAAGAATTATCATAATTATGACGATAATACGGTTGATGTTATGAGCAAGCGAACGTTCCGTGGTTTGACGATCGCGATGCATCATTATTATTACCCCTAGTCATAAGATACATATTGCAATCAATCTAGTACACCATGGGCGTAGATCTGTCATTGATACCTATTCATCAGGGGGGATGATCTATTAATTCATCCCCCTGATGAATAGGTATTACGTAGGTATCTACGCCCACGTTGCAGCTCACAGAGTGAACATTTCCACTCACATGGAAGTGCAATGGAGTTATAAAGGCTAGCCTGATGAAGATAAAAAAGAGATAAAATGTGAAGAGGGACACAACTACCAAGTGATCAATCAAACCTCAATCACCAGGCTACATTATCACGTAAAGAAACCAGTTATCGTCAGATGCCAATATAACATATTATAATTAAATTGGTGTAAAATACCCTATATTATAAGTGTGGATATGCTGATGTAAACTTAAGCATTTGTATGACTGATATCCCTCTAAAACTAAACGTAATTTACGATCATATACATTTGTGTAAAGTATATCATCCGCTAAGAAGTAACAATGATGTGCTCGATAAAATCGTCCAAGTCTAGATGTCAAATGGTATTAAATACAGTCATGTAGTTATTGAACCATATATGTTGTGCAGTTGACAGCTAACACAGGAACTGCCCTGAGCTTCCTCAGTGAGAACAGTATTTGAGTGAACAATGTAATGGTTAATGAGTCATGGAGACATGTGCAGTCACCTGATATAACCATAACTGTTTAAACCATCAACCTGACCAGTTCGAGGATTCAAATCTTTGAAAAGCTGCCATATACAAGCTGTTTAATAGTGATCCATCTTGAAGATCTTATCCCAATAAAGAACATGCTTCTCCATAGGATGTTACGTCACTATTAATGACAGGAATGCAATGTCACGGATTCAAACAGTATTTTTAAATTTTTTTTTTAACCATATCGGGTCTTATTTATTTCAAAATAATTTCACAAATCAGCATATAATCAGAAACAGAACAAGTATAACATATCATTCACAAATAACTAATAAATCTATTCCAATCATGGAGATCTACAAATAGGCGTTGTTTTTGTTTATTATTTTCAATTTGGTATCGTTTTTCTATAATCAAACGAAAAGTATGAATAAAATCATTTTCTTTAATTCTTCTTCCATTTTCATAAGTAATTATTAATCTATATATTGAAAGTAACGCATAATTTAATGACAAGTCAACCAAATTTGTTTTCTTAAAATCATATCCTATAATAGTAATTTTTGGATTTATAACAAAACTATTATCGTACAAATATTGTTTTAAAACATTTTCTAGATATCTCCAAAACGGAATTATGCTTATACAGTAAAAGAACATGTGAATCAATGAACCAAGTTGAGAACAAAACGGACATTCATTACATTCCTTAATGTTCCATTTGTACAAATTATCTGGTGTGATCAAAATATTATACATGAAATTAAAATTAAATTGAATCAATGTATTATCTTGTATTTGCTTAATTTTAAACCCCCATATATGATTCCAATCAACTAAATCATCCAAAATCATCAATTCTGTCCAATATTTAACGGCTCTTGAAACTTCAACTGTATTTGAACGTAATTGTTGGTAAATAACTCTTGATTTAATTTTAGGAGATATATTTGTATTTTCAAAATTATAATTATTTCCATTCTCATTAACTGTGTCGGACACAAATGTTTTAAATGCATCTACATCATTATTTCGTAAATGTATGGACCATAAATTATCATAACAAAACAACACTTTCCATATTCTGAAAACAGTCTACCGTCCAAATATTGTAATTTTTCTTTTAAAACTGACATTGGCATAATTCCATTTTCATCTAATATATCCCCTACAAATAATATACCTGACTTGATCCAATTATTAAAGATCAACATTTCACCATTATATCTTATGTGCGTATTCAACCACAACATTTCTTTACTTATTTATTCACTACTATTCAAAGCAAGTATATCTTTAAAATAAAATTCTTGTTTATACCAAAAATAAGTATATAAAATATCACAATCAAACCCTGGTAACTTTCTTTGTAATGACAACATAAATTTGGGATCACATCGACAATTTAAAACTACTTTAACTCCACCAATTTGTTGTAACCAATATTCAAAAATCCATTTCCATTTTCCTTTCGTAACATCAACAAATTTCAATTCATTTCAATGTCACGCTATTAAAATACATCGAAAGATCTATCATATTTAGCCCCCCCCCCCCCCTTCGAGGTGTCATTTATTACATTTGATTTTTTGGCTCTCGATACAGAACTGCCCCAAAGAAATTCAAATAATAAATTATCAATTCTTTTTATCATGTCTACTGGACACAAAATAACATGCGCTGTATAAACCAATTTTGACAAAATGAATGTTTTCAAAATTATAATTTTACCTTTATACGTTAAGTATCTATTTTTCCACATATCCAATGTTCTTTTTATCTTTAAAACTTTATCTTCAGACCAGTTAAAATCTCTACTGATTTGCTTACTTCTAGAAAAATAAATCCCTAAACACTTTACAAATCTATCTTCCCATGGAATGTCTAACACATTTTCTACCGGTTGACATTCTCCTAGCCACAAAGCTTTAGTCTTTTGTTTATTCAATATTACTCCAGCTTTCCCCCCGAATTCGTCTATTAACTGTATTGCTACATTTCCCGAGTTTATATTATTCATAAATAGAGTCATATCATCTGCTAACTGACATATCTTAATTTCTTTATTTAAATGTCCTATTTCAATACCATGTATATTATTATCATTTCTTATTTTATTTGCTATTACTTCTACAGCCAAAATAAATAATAATGCAGATAGTGGGCACCCCTGTCTAATCCCACGTGACGGACATATAATTTCTGTAAACCAACCATTTAATATGACTGAATTAAAAATGTCTGTATACAATAAATCAACCCATCTTAAAAAGTTATCTCGAAATCCATATTTACGAAGACAACATTTAATAAAATTCCATTCCAAAGTATCGAAAGCTTTATAAAAGTCAACAAAAATTAAACTTCCATTTAACTTATTTAAATCAATATAATCAATAACGTCTTGTATAAGTCTAGTCTTGTTTATTGCAGTACGACCTTTAACATAACCAACTTGATCTTCATTAATAAGAACGTGTAGAACCCCTTGTAATCGGTTTGCTAAAACTGCTGCTACAAATTTGTAATCTATGTTTAATAACGTTATCGGCCTCCAGTTATTTAAATTTTCCCTCTCTCCACTTTTAAACGATAGTGTAATTATTCCCTTCCGTTGTGAGTAACCTAGTTTACCCTCATTAAAACATTCATTTATACTTTTAATTAACAAATCTTTTATTTCACTCCAAAAAGTAACATAAAACTCTGTAGTTTGCCCATCAGAACCTGGTGCTTTATTTAATTTCATTTTGATCAATGCTTGTGTAAGTTCATCCTCTAATATTTCCCCTTCACAACTATCAGCTTCTTCCTCACTTAATACTGGTCCATTAACAGATGCATTGTAATTTTCAATATCTTCATTACTAATATTTTTGGAAGAATATAGAACCGAATAAAAATCATGTACATGTTCCTGTATCCGATTTGCATTTAGCTCTATCTTTTTACCAATCTTAATGGCTGTTATATTTTTATTCAAACCATTTCTTTTTTCTAAATTAAAAAAGAACTTAGTATTCGTTTCTCCTTCTTCAAACCATGCCACTCTTGATCTTATTTTTGATCCAGTACATTCTTTTGCATAGTAATCTTTAATTTGTAACTTTAACCTGTCTCTTTCTACATCAAATTCATCATTTATAAAAGGCTCTTGCTCTACCAATTCCGCATACCTTTTTTCTAAAACTATTATTTCTTCTCTTTCAAGTTTCCTTTTATTTTTTGCGTATCTCATAGACATTTCCTTTAATTTTATTTTACATGTTTCCCAAGCGCATGTTGCGCTATTCCCCATTCGTGCTGATCTATTTGCAGCGCTAACAATCTGTTTGACCTTTCTACAAAAACCATCATCTTTTAACAAAGAATTATTTAATTTCCAATATCAAGGTCCCCTTGGTGAATTATCCACCTTTAATTCAATTAGTATGGCACAGTGATCAGGGCACATAGCAATTGGTTTAATAATACTCTTATTTATATATTGTCGAGCTTCTAAATTAACTAACCAAAAATCTATTCGAGAAGCCATTCCTAAACGAATATTTCTATAAGTAAATTGTCTAGTGTCCCTATGCATCACTCCATATATCAATCAAATTAAAAGCTGCAATAAAATTCTGAAATGCTATTTGTTGAGTATATATAGATCTCGCACCTCTAGTGTCTATTATGGGATTTAACACACAATTAAAGTCTCCACCAATTAACAATTCTTTAAAACTTTGCTTCTTTTTTAATTTTATCCAAGAGT